>MU846422.1:3736-26674 GCA_030867225.1 Colletotrichum caudatum
GGGGGGGGGGGGGGGGGGGGGGGCAAGGCGCATCCTTGTGCGGGGAGAGACGACATTTGCTCGTCGATCGGAACGGGTTCATCGTCCAGCCCACCAAGGCCATGTTGGAGGACGGGACGGCCAGGGATGGTCCAGAGCCGGACGCCTGCCTGGACAAGAAGAAGAAGAAGAAGACGGAATGAACAAATGGCAAAAGGGGAGCCGGCCGCGAATCCGGGCAACGAATGCAACGCCCTTCCATCCCATCCCATCCCGCGGGTGGGAAAAGGGATCGTGCGTCGTCGAGTCCGACAGGTCCAAGAGAAGCGGGCTGGCTGGCTGGGTGCTGGCTGGGTGCTGGCCCGGTACGGTGCAGGGAAATCCCGGCTGATCGTCGCGGAGGTTGGAGATCACAGGATTGTCCCGTGGGCCTCGCCCGGGGGGGGGGCTCGCTTGGGTTTTCGCACACCCTTTCCTGCTGGACAAAAGAGAGAGAGAGAGAGAGGCGTCCAATGGGGATGCCGGCCGAGATGCCTTGGGGATTAAGTTAAAGTAAAAACAAAAACAGAAAAACAAGAGGGAGAGGCTGAATTGCAATCAAGTGAAGCGAACTTGGCGGTAGGGGGGTGGGGAGAGGGGATGTCGATGAAGAAGAAGAAGAAGAAGAAGAAGAAGAGCATCTGTATATTCTCGTGTAGGTTTTCTGAGACTGGTTCGGGCGCGACCGCACCAGCCCGTCAAAGACTTGTATGTCACTGTAGGTTTTCTTCTTCGTCTTCTTCTTCTTTCTGTTTAAATTGCTGTGTAGCCGTTCTCCAAATCTTTCCCGAGCTAGGAATGTAGATGCCCGCCACCACGACTCCAGCCGAGACCATCGGCTAGCCGTCTTGGCCCAGGACAGCCTGGCTAGTCAACGGCCTCTTTGGGAGACCAGGGCGAGAGGGACATGGAGGGACATGGAGGGAGAGAGAGAGAGATCTCATCTGGGTGTGTCCGTGCCAGTCTTCAGGGCGGCAAGTTGAATTACCCAATCTCGCCAAAGGGAGCCTCTTCAATGCGGCGGGCCAGAGCCACAATACGGGATATAGCACAGCAAACTAAGGCAAACGGGGGGGATCTCTGGAGCTGCCCCCCCCCCCCCCCCCAGCACCTTGGCAAAAAACGCACCGTCAACCTCGTTTCTGTTTGGATGACCTGGGCTGGCGGCGCTCCTCTTTTTGGGGCGGCCGGTGACCCCCCCCCCCCCCGCCGCCGAATCGTTACCCAGATCCCACGGGAGCGCGTCTGGCCTGTGCTTTTCTTTCTTTCTTTTGTTTTTCAAGGCCAGCCCGGAGTGACAGACCGGGGTCCCAAGCATTCGTCGTTCCACGGACGTTCTAGGGACCACACAGCCAAGAGGACGATGAGTGAGCGGAGCGGGCGGGCATCGCATGAGAAGTTGAGCCTTGGAGAACGAAGGGGTACCGTGCTATACCACACCATAACATACCATACTGTACCATACTATACTATACTAGTTACTGCGTAGTGTATGTAGTACGACGACGACACGACCCGGGCGACGGAAGGACGAGCCAAGCCGGCCCGCCACGCCAATATTGAAAGACACATTTCTCCTATCCCTCGCGAGGCATGTCTCACCGTGCGTTTGAGCCTCATTTCCTCTCATTTCAACGGGGGGGGGGGGGCTCTCACCTTCTCTTGCGCCGTTGTGTCACTTCTCATCTGGGAATCCATGAGGACCACAAGGGAAGAGAGAGGCTTCTTCTGGTGGTGGTGGTGGTGGTGATGGTGGAGCACGCGTTTTCGGAAGGGCTTCCAAAAAGCAAGCAAGTTGGACGGACGGGAAGAGAGAGAGAGAGAGCTCAGGGCCTACCCCTGTGCTGATCGACAGATCCTTTCTACTACTACTAACTACTACTACATTGTACACTTTTTCCTTGCTCACCTGGACATCGCATCCCAGCCAGCGAACCTCGCCGCCCAATGGGAACCGGCCAGAATGAGCCCCTCTTGGTGAACGCCCATCGCACCGGTAACTGGGTGTGTGTCATTGGTCCAGAGGGGGGGGGGGGGGAAGGGGGGAGCGGACGGCTTCGTCGAACTAGGTGTTGCGCCTACGGCAACGGGGAACGGGATCTCGAGGCGTGCCCATATGTTCGAGATGCCCTCAACTCGTCTTATTCGGCTTGCCCCACGATCACATCACCGACGGGACCTCCTTTCGGTGTACACCGCCTGGGGCAGACACCGCCGCAGTATCACTCGGGCATGTACGAGCTGCCTCACCTTGCTGCCCCTGCGCCCGCAGAGCCTTGACGACGCTCCGACTCCTGGAAAGGAAAGGGAAGAAAAAAAAAAGTTTTTTTTCCCCCCCCCCCCCCCCCTGGGGCCGAGAGGGGGGGAGGGAAACGATGACGCGTGGCGCTGCGACGAAACCGTAGTACAGCGAAGCGGCGGGCAAGTCGGCCGGCAGTTCTGTAGCGCCGTCTCTCGCCGTGTGTAGTGTAATGTATTAAACCAGATACAGCGGAACTCTCTCACTCTCTCTCGTGCGTGTGTGTGTGTGTGCTCTGAGCCACCCGACATGCCAGCCATGTGTTTTTCCCTGGCTAGCGCGTCGGTAGGGTGGGTGATGTAGAGCACTCCGGAATTACGGGATGGAACCGACCGGCGTCGGTCAGTTATCCCATTACGTTTTGGGGGAGGGGGCGGTCTACGTAATATACCACGAGGCGGTGGTGTGTGTGTGTGTGTCTGAAAGATATGATATGATGGTTGAAGGAGATGGATGATGCTGCCGTGTGCGTGTGAAGAACCATGACGCAAATGGGGGGGATGATCAAGCCTGTCTTACCGCCACTTTATTACTCCTCTCAGCCGTGTCTGTTTATACTATGCACTGCAAGACCTACCTTGTTATTATTATCATTTCTTACATATTAATTGTACATGCTCTTTGACACCCCGGGTGGATGAGCCTATCGCTTGTGGATGATCTGCGACGGAACCATAGAAAAGAGATAGAGAGAGGAAAACAAGAGGGGAAGAGGAGAATAGAGGGTCCGGAGAATTCGGATGTGCATCTAGCATTGATATGCCTGAAGCACACACACACACACACACACACTCACACGCACCGGGTACCAAACACACGCCCTTCGGTCGGTTGGTCTTCCGTGACACCACTCGTGCTTCAAGACGATCATGCAGGCGCCAAGCGGCGCACATGGCACGTTGCGAGTTGCAGAGGAAGACGGGATGGCACCCGTCTGGAATTAGAGTTGTGGGCAAGGTGTTTTTGACGGGCGGAGGGGGGTTGTTTTCCGGATGGCATTCCCTCCGCAGGAGCCAAGTGTTCGCGGGGGACCGGCCGCTTCTATGCCTTTGCCAACGGCGCACACACTCACACACACTCACACACACGGGTTTGGTGATGTAGGCGGTGGCCTCCCCATGACTTCCACCTGATGAGAGTGGATGCCCGGCCTCCTTCATCCGCGAGAGGAACATGGCCCTTTTTTGCCCTACGGACCGGACCCCCCCTTACGAAAGCCTACGAAAGCCTACGGACACTCTCCGAGTTGGGCATCTTGTAAGTTGTAAGGGGAAAGCCAAGGCCCGGGGCTCGGTACCAGAGCAGTATAGTGTCATCGGCTCTCCCACTACATCATTGCCCGTCATGGTTGGATCAGCTTTTCCCCGTCCGGATACATGGGATATTCTTCGAGATCGACATGACTGGGGGGGAGGGATAGGGCAGGGTGGGGGGGCGAGCGAGCAAGCAAGCAAGCAAGCCAGCCATAGAAGCACACTACTATTTGCCATGTAGCGGGAGGCGCTGTTGCGGCAAGCAAACGTGCTCGCTCGCTCCCTCGCTCGCCTGATGGTCCTGCTGACCAAGGCTTGCTAAGTAGGCGGGTGGGCGGGCAAGAGAAGTGGATGTTTCCAAAGGAGAATACCCGAGGCCAGTTCAAAGACGATCGCCGCGCGGGCGCTGCCTTAGTGCCCCTTCGCTTCGAGGCAAAGGCCTGGGATGACGGGGGGGGGACGCGGGAGAAGGGCTAGCCCAGCCTCCAAGGCGCTGCCCGGAGATTGGCTGATGAGTAAACGACCAGACAAGAGAGAGACACACCAGGCGAGAGAGAGACAAGGCGAGAGAGAGTGTGAGTGTCTGAGTGAGCCCTACCACGGATATGCGATCGCGTCCGTCCAGGCACGAGGAGCGCACCCCAGGAGAGGGAGAGGGAGAGAGGGCCACAGACTCGTGGTCCGAAAGCCATCTTCCCAGTGTGTCGAGAGAGATGATCTACGTCCCAGGGCCCCGTCAGAACGAGCCAGGCTGGGGCCGCGCCATCGAGGAAAAGGAAAGAAAAGAAGTAGAAAAAGAAAGAAAAAGTCCGTTGTTTTGGCCACAGGGCGTCGCGCCCCCCCGCTACCCTCTAACCGGCGCTTGTGTCCGACTTGACCGCTTTGGCGTACCGGTCTAGGGAACCGAGGATCGGGGGTAACCTTTTTTTTTCTTTTTTTTCTCTTTCGTTCCCTTCCTTGCTGTGTAGGAAAAACGTCGATAGGCGTGACAAGCGTGCAAAAGTAGGTACAGCCGATCGATCACGCACAAGAGAAAGGGGCTTCCGAGGTACGACCGGCTTCCGCTGTGAGGTCTTCCCCCTTCGATACTATGTAATGTACGGATACTGCAGGGCCAACATGCAGCAGAGCTGCTATTGCGCGCGAGCCGGCGGCAGGCAGGCAGGCAGGGACGGAACGGAACAGAACAACGAACAAAGGGAGGATTGGCTGGACCGACTGACTGACTGACTGACTGACTGACTGACTGACTGACTGACTGACCGACCGACTGACTGACGGACGGACGGACGGACTGGACCGATACGAAAGGTTTGGCGGCTGGATGGACGCCGTTTCGCTCGGTACAACTAGACCGAGGTGGGTTTAGACGCCCTCTGGCCCACCCTTGCTCGTCCGCGGAGCCCGCCCACCACCCTCGCCCGCTAGAGGTAGAGGAGAGGGAGGGACGCAAAGAAAGAGAGAGAGAGAGAGAGAGATCTGTCTAGGCCGTGTCCGTCCGTCCGTCCGTCCGTCCGTCCGCTCGCCCGTCGACAGCGGCGGCAGGCGGAAGAGAAGCAGGCAGAGACGTACTGAGGGAGGAGGAGGAGGAGAAAGGTTGCTGCTCAGGCTTTCCGCGCTAGCAGAGCTTCTAAGCACCGAGAACCTAGTCTAGTTAAAATAAAATAAAAGGCCTGGGAGGGGCGGCGGGCAACGCGTCCTACTAGAAAACCTCGGTCCTGGTGTGCGTATATTCCAGGTATGAGCTGATGGGCCCTCACTCCTGGCATCCCGTCGAAACGTCCCAAAGAAAGAGGCAGAGATCGTCAACGGGTGTTCGTAAGGAGGTTGACCGAGACCGAGGGCCTGGAACCGGGCTGCAAATTGGGGAAAACGGGGAGGGGACTGGGTGGGGGGTTGCAGAGAGTAATTCCGTCGAAACAAACAAAACAGAACTCAAAGTAAAGTTCGTGTGCGTCCAAGTGTGAGTGTGAGTGTGCGTCTGCCTGCGGGAACCTGGCTACTGAGTCGTTACCGAACGCTCATTTCACCCTAGCCAGGGTCGAAATAGAGGATATGCACATGTGTGTGTGTGTGTGTGTGTGTGAGAGTGTGTAAACTCTATGGACACTCGGAGGGGACGACGAACCTCACACTACGGATGGGATACATGGATGGCCGTCGTCTTACCAGCGATCTGCAGCCGCCGCCGCATGCTCTCTCCCACGAACGGAATGGGATGGGGTGGGGGGGCCTTCATCTGCGAAGCTCTCTTTTGTCTTTTGGAGAGTCATGTCACGGTATTGCTCCCGGGACCCTTCATTTCCCATGTTCCCATCGCGGGTGGACGGGCGTGGCGTGCGGAAAAAAAGAAAAAAAAAGTACAATATAGTAGAAGGACGCGCGCGCCGGGCTCGCGGGCAAGAGTCGCGGAAACCCATCACGTTTACGTCTGGCTTCCCGGGGTTCGAACCAACGACACAGACGGAGCCAGGAGACTATGATGACGATGCTGGAGCTCACGCCCATCACCCACCCCATCACACGATCTCTCCTCTCCTCCCCCTAATGGCGGGGAAGGGGGGGGGGGGGTCTCCAGCCGCTGCCGATTGGCGAGTGAACGAGCGAGATGTTACATCGATTGGGGGGATTCATCATCCCACAACGGTGAGCGAAGACGCAGGCGATGGTACCATTACCACCCATAGGGGAGGACTGCGCGCGCGTGGTGGCATGGGGTGCGGTGCGGTCACCATTAAGGTGAATCCGCATCGTCGGCGCCGGAGACAGGGTCGGGCAGACGACGCGGCGAGTAGATTAATTACTGAGCCAACCAACATACTACGTATGGCGCTCCACGGTGCCTTACATGGTGATGCAGGTAGGTGGGTGTATCCGTATGTATGCCGGCCGGGCAATGAATAACACCCGAGTAAACGAGCAAAGGCGCGCGCGTTTTTTGGCAGTCCCCTCTGAAGGATTCCAAGGCGGGTTCTGGTGTGAGTCTAGCGTGCTTCGGAACGAAACACGCAAGTCTCTCTCTCTGTCTGTCTCTGTATGTCTGTCTCTATCTGTATGCCTGTCTCTCTCTCTCTTCGGCGTTGGCACGCGGCGTGGCTACCGCTCCTGGCATCCATCTCATGCATCGTGATGGCTTCTTCCGCGGAGGGGTGGGCGGGGGACGGGGGACGGGTCTTGGAAAAAGCAAACAACCGCCAGACCGCGTCCCTCCCACCCCTACCCCCTTGGCGCCACGCAGGTCTCACCGGAAACCTCGTCACACCGGAGGGGGAGAGAGAGAGAGAGAGAGAGAGAGAGAGAGGTTTCACGGCCGACGGGAGAGACTCAGCGAGAGGGACATTGTCTTGGTGTGTGTGTGTGTGTGTTCATTGTCTTCACGTGCGAAGGCGCCAAAAGGTCTTTCGCGACGTTTGACACGGGTGCGCTAGACGACGCCGTCGTCAGCCATTCTTCTAAGCGACGTCTTGGAGCCCGCACTCTGTCTCAACGTCCCCCCCTCCCTCCCCCGTTTCCCCCGTTCCCCGAGCCTTGCGAATGCAGCTTGGGGGAGAGTGAGTGGGAGAGTGGGAGTGAGAGAGAGAGAGACAGAGACAGAGACCGGGGGAGTGTGGGATGTTCATCGTCTGTCTGTCTCCGTCCCCGTCATCCAAACCAAAATGCCAAGATGTTGTTCAGGTCTCAGGGAGGCTCTTCTGTCACAAGGCGACGCACATGGCAAAATGCATCCGGGGGGGTAAACGACAACAGAAGACGCCATCCGAAGTTGGCAGATATGTCTCCCGGCTACGCATTCCGAAACGCCATCGACGACGACAACAACACGACCACCCCGGCCAGGGTAGCCTACATTTTTAAATTTTATTTTTATCATCCTCTCTTTCTTTCTTTCTTCCCTCGGTACGGGCACTGACTGCGTAAGGCAAGGCAAGGCAGGATTAAAGCATTCGCAAAACGTCAGCGCGGCCGGAAGCTGTCACGGCACACGCAGGAGAACATGGGACGATTTCCGGCCCGGAACAAGGCGAGATGGAGGGAGGGAGAGAGAGAGAGAGACACACACACAAGGCGGACGGCAGTGTCAGGACCCTCCAACAACGGACGAGTCACTGCTTCATCTGATGGGCATTTCTGTCGCACAGTCGCGCCCGGGGCCTCTCGGAACTCGAGGCCTTCTTCATGCCATCGCCCTCTTCCTCGAAGAAGGGGACTGGGGGGGGGAGGGATTCCCCAGGCCCCCCCTCCCCTTGAACCCGGGCCTTTCCCAGCAAACCTGTTGCCGTTCCGTAATGCGTCCCATTACAGTTCCCAAAACCTTCTCTGCCATCTTTCCCGGCCCTTGTCCCCGTTCCAAGGGTCGATCACGGACCCCTCCAACAAGGCAGCCAGCCAGGGTCAGCAGAAGAGAGGCGGAGGCTACCTTGCAGGCTAGCTGGGCAGAAAAGTGCGAGAATCCGACCAAGACTTGAGAGAGAGAGAGAGAAAGAGAGAGAGAGAGAGCGCGAGCGGGCAGACCAAGGTCTCCTTCTGACATGGTGCCCTTGTCCCTGCAAGGTTTAAGCCACCCTGCCTGCGCAGGCGAGGGGTTTTCCTGGCGCCGGAGCTAAACTGAAGATCATATTGAAATTAGCGTTTGTTTCCGACCGTCTGTTTCTCAACCACAACCCCCCCCCCTTTCCTCCTTTTCCCACGCCTCTCTCTCTCTCTATATCTCCCACCCCCTTCATACAGTACATCTGACACGCCCTCATACCCAGTACACATAACCATGTACAGGTAGTATGTATGGTATACATGCATGTACCATGCCAACATGGAGTCTCCGCCCCCCTTCGAGAAACAGTCTCCCGGTGCCCCTGATGCACGATGCCGTGCCGTCCTTTCAGACGCCGCCGCCGCCGACGACGACGACGACGGCAACTGTCATCTGATCCCCCCCCCTCCATTGCACCCGGCCGCCCACAAGATGGGGGGGGGGGGGGGGGGGGAGGGAGGGACGCATCGGAGCACACACCGAACTGACCCGAGGAGAAGAAGGCCAAGGGTGCTTGGGTTGACAACTATGCCATGTCCCCCCCCCCCCCTTTCAAACTTGACGTGCGCAGGCCGTCCGCACGGCCGCCCGCTGCAAGCGATGTCGACGGCGCCGACTTGGCGGCAACGCTTGTCTTTGAGCTTGCGGAGACGACGACGACGACGGGAGAGCGTCGTCCCCCGGGCGCGCTTCTGGATGCCTCGCGCCACCAGCCGGTAGAGCCCAGTCCGCACTTGCAGCCGCCAACTTAATCTAGGGATGGGCTTCGTCGTGTTCGCCCTCGTCGTTCGTTCGTTCGTTCGTCTGCCGTAGTCTGTACTTGATTCGATCATGAGAGGAAGGGGTGAAATCGTCTGACAGCGAGAGAGAGAGAGAGAGAGAGAGCAAGCGGAGAAGGGGTTCACGACTTTGCCAGGACTCGATGCAACTAGTGCCTGACCCGACATCCATCCATCCATCCACTCCTAGTCGGACGGCGGTCGACCTGTCCACGCGGCAGTCATGGCAGTTCTTCTCGAGATCGTCAGTCTCGAGATCGTCACGTCAGCACTGGGCCGAGCGGGCAAGTGCCGGCTTGCTTCTGCCAAGCGGCGCGCGAGTCCGCCGGGGGAGCGGCTGCGGGCCCAAGCGAACGATCATGTTACGATACGTCAAGGGCCGTAAAGCCGTTGCAAAAAAAGAACAAAAACGAAAAAAAATAGCGGCTCTTTTTTTGCAACATTTAGGAACGCCGGGTCTCTTCATCCGACGACGACGACGACGACTGCTTCCCTTTCGCATGAGCGGTTCCGAAAAACAGGGCCCGTCTCGTTACGGACACCCATCCCTCTCCCTCTCTCTCTATCTCTCTCTCTCGATGTCTGCCTTGATCCCGTTAAGCTTGTCTGAAGAGCCGGATGATGAGCGTCAATCGAAACAGCATCCGGCCTTCAGAGACCCTGCAGAAAATCCGGAATATCAGGCGCAGTTAATGCGCTTCCCGCGCCCGTGATAATGGGATGGACGTATCCCGTTCTCAGAGCCGTCTGGCGTTTGGCCCCCCCCCCGTCTGCCATGCGGCCTGCCCACCCCCCGGGACGAACATTGTACCCAAAATTGGCATCATCTCGCATCGACGGCCGGGCTGGTATGCATACAATGGTACGGGGGGCGAGGGGAGGGGAGGGGACGAGTTCGGATCTGGACAGATGGATTGTCGGTTGGCACATCTTTTGACCAGATCAGTGGACTCTGGAACAAGAAGGACATCCATCCATCGTGTCATCCGAACATGGGACCCGGCACGGTTAGTCGAAGAACCGTCCGTTTTTTCTCTCTCTTCCCCTGCCCTTTCTTTGGGCGGTTCACAAAAAAAAAAAAAAAGAAAAAAAAAAAGGGGCCTTGGGATGACGTTTCCGGCACCTGCGCGCCTACACACGAGGCAGAAAAGCGATGAACGGCATAAGATCAGCTCAACAATCCGGTCGCAGCACAGGGCTGGCAGGGTATCGATGAAGCTCTTGGGGCCTCACACGCCACACGCCCCCCCCCCTCTCCGTCCCGACGTCAGTCAGGCACAGAGTCGTTGCTCTCGTCTCAAGTGTATGTGTGTGTGTGTGTGTGTATGGGTGTGCGTGTGGGTGGGTGTCTGTGGTGCCGTGTGCGTGCGAGCTCGACTGGCCACCCCACGAGAGCGACTGCACAGCAAATAACGGTGCCGTGGCCCTTGGTCCCTAGACCGACCCCTTGGGCCTCGGTCCCAAACACACAAGCCTTCATGACAGGACAAGGGGCAGGCCTCTCAGACCGTCCCCGTCTTCGGAACGGGAACAGAGGCCAGAATAGGAAATAGTGGCCCGAGTGGTGCCATGCATGACAGCACTAGATCCGGATTAGCTCTGGGCATGTCAGCACCGCGACCTTGACCTTGGGAGGCGTGGGCAGGGGGGTGTGGTGTGGTGTGCCGGCAAGACGGGGAGGGTGTGTGAGTGAGAGTGAGAGTGAGAGGCAGAGAGGAGTGGGAGAAGAACGAGAAGAAGGAGGGTGGCGTTGGACGGACAGGCCTGGCAAGCAGGGGCCCTGCCCGTTGCATAAACCAGTGACCGTTTGACCTCGAGCGATCCCATAGACGTTGATCCATCATCCTCGACGGGGGTAGGGGGGGGGGACACTCTGCTCTCGATCTCACCCGCAATCCCGGCTACGTAAACCATGCTGGTACTGTACATCCTACGAGGTACACCTGCCAGCCTCTCTCTCTCTTCTGCCCACGCAAGACTCAAGATCGTTGTCGTTGTGATTTGCTGACTTCAGGCACACGACAAGCATCGCTCAGGATCCCCCCGATGCACCCCAAGTCAGAGAACGAACGGGCCCTGTACCCTCCCCCTCCCCTCCCCTCCCCCTCCCCTGGCCCCGTCATCCCATTATCCAGGAGTCGCTATAAGCAAGGTCTGTCCGAGAGGCAGGTAACGGTAGCCATGCTCGTACTCTTGTGTTGCTCCCCTTCCTCTCTCTCTCTCGCTCTCGCTCCATCTCGTCACGACCATGTGCGTAGATGTTTATGGGTGTCCCCGGTACACATCCGGCTGTGCCTCTTACAGCCTCCCATCCAGTCTCATCTACATGCGAGTACCGACGACAGCCCCCCCTCCCCTCCCCCCTGTCGACGTCGAACCTTGTCGGCATGTACGTACATACATGGTACATATCGTGGTGTACATACGAAATATAACCCTGTCGACGACCTTGGACCGACCCTTGCTCGACCACCATCCCAGCACCCCTCCCCTCCCCTACCCTCCCCTCCCCTCTGCTCCCCTTCCATCATGGCCGTCTTTCGTCTGGTCCCCCGGGTCTCTGGCGTAACAGAGGTATCCGTACTGCGTGTGGTATGCCTCTCTCTCTCTCTCTCTCTCTCTCTCTCTCTCTCTCTCTCTCTCTCTCTCTCTCTCTCTCTCTCTCTCACTCTCTCACTCCTCCTCTGACCCACACACAATTTGTGACAGGCGATTTTGTGGCATCCCATCGTTCAGGGATCATCGTGTGGATTTACGCTTGATCACCCATTCCACTCTGCTTCGGGAGATCTGATATACCTGCCTCCCCCATCTGCCACCTATACTCCATCCAACCCACCAACAAGCTTCTTTCGCCAGGCCATTTCATACTTAAACTACCCGCCATCCCCTCCTCCCTCGTCGAGATACCCCCTTTGCGAAACCTTGAAAACTCCCGAAGCAATTTCAATCTCTAGTATCCAGCTGGCACTTGGGGCTAATCACCACTCTACATATAATACTTGTTGCGTTTTTAATATCCAACGCCCACCCAACACTACCACCATCATCATCATCATCATCATCATCATCATCACCGTCTCTTCCCCATCTCTGCACCATCGACGACAAGCAAACATCAAGGCAAAAAAGGCACAACCTCACCTGAAGGAGAGCATCAAACAGACATCTACATCTCTCTCTTCCTCTCCGTCTCTCTCTCTCTCTATCTCTCCCTCAAGCACATACATCCCAGACTTCGGACCACATCAGCAACAATGGCGAGCGCTTTAATATCAAACCCGTACGCTGCCCAGCAGAGCACACACTACGGATACGTCCAGCCGCCTCAGCCTCCCCCATCGCCCCCCATGGACGAGACATCAAAGTGCTCTCTCCCCTCCATCTCAAATCTCCTCGGCCTCGCCGACCAGGGCTCGCCCACATCCGAGACTCACCCTCAGATCCCTCAGCAGCAGCAGCAACAGCAGCAACAGCAGCAGCAGCAAGGTACGGACCGGACCGACCACCAGCAACATGGCCGCAGCAGCATCAGCAGCAGCAGCAGCAGCATCAGCAGCAACAGCTACTACACCATCACCGGCAGAAGACTGACTCTGGAAACAGCATCCTCCCAAAAGTGCGAGACGAGGCCGAACTCGTCTCACTACGGCCGCGGCGGCCTCCCGCCCTCGCCGCCCATGAGCTCCGACGCCTCGTTCGACGGCTACAACTCGCCCTCGACGAGGTCCGTCAGCCAGCTCTCCGTCGTCTCCCAGCCCCAGAGCAACTACTACTACGAGTCCACGCCTCCTCTCGAGGCCGACGCTCACCGCCACATGGCCGCCGCCGCCGCCGCGGCTGCTGCTGCTCCCATGGTCTCCAGAGTCCCGTACGCCCAGCACCAGCACCAGCACCAACACCAGCAGCAGCCGTTCCCTCACGCATACATGCCGGCCGCCGCCGCCGCCTCCTACTACCCGCCCATGCAGCCCACGCCGCCTCCTCACCACCACCACCAGCACCAGGCCCAGATGTCGGGCATCTACTACCAGCGCCCCCTCCCCCAGCAGTTCCCCCCCATGGCGCCCGTGGCCGTCGGCCTCGGCCCCGCGGGCTCCAACCCGTGGCAGCACCACCACTACATCTCCCCCTCGTCCGCCGCCTCGTTCCCCCAGAGCCAGGACCGCTACATCTGCCAGACCTGCAACAAGGCCTTCTCCCGCCCCTCCTCCCTGCGCATCCACAGCCACTCGCACACGGGCGAGAAGCCCTTCAAGTGCCCGCACGCCGGCTGCGGCAAGGCCTTTAGCGTCCGCAGCAACATGAAGCGCCACGAGCGCGGCTGCCACAACTTTGAGAGCGGCAGCAACTGAGGAGAAGACGACAAAAGCCCCTCGGGTGATGATATCCTAATTCATAAAAACGGGTCTTTCTATTCCCTCTTTTTTTTTCTTCTTCTTCACTTTATATATATATATATATATATACACACATACATATATATACATCACTGCATCATGACGAGCACGACCGGGCACAAAAAAAGGGGGGCTTCTCAAATCGGGGAATGGCGGCTACATTCACACAGAGTTGGAAGAAGGGGGGTTGGGTGGGAGGGGGGTGTAAACGCGGACCGGTTTCAACCAGGAACAAAAAAGATACCACGACGTGGTAGGCCTCTCTATTCGCCGCCCGCCGACACAACCCGCGACGAACTCGACGGATTCCGGTTTCCAGACCGAAGACGGAACATCCGGTTCTTCCTAAATAATAATCAGCAACAACCTGGGGGGAAAAAGAACACAAAAAAAGGACAGGAGGAGAAGAAACCCGACAGGCCCCCCTTCCACCAAAAAAGGCTTCTTTCAATGGCGTTCAGCAACAAGGGCTCTTCCCCCACGGAGCGATCCTCTCGGAAGGGAGGGGGAGGCAAAAGGATCACAAGAGGGAAGGGGGGGTTGGTTGGGAAAAGGGGCTTTACCTTTCTCCAACCTCTGTGTGTTACACTCTTAACCCTTTTTTTTGTTTTTTTATCCTTTTTATTTTTTTATTCCGCTCTTCTTTTCACTTCCAGTTCTGGTCTGTTGGGGGTTTTTTTTTTGGTTTTCTTTCGGCGGAGCAAAACACAAGGGCGCGGAAATCATGGCTAGGGGGGCAGAACCGGTCGCGGAAGCAAGACGTTTCCTCCCCTCCCCCCCCCCTCCCAGGCAATGAAGACATGGCATTTACATGGCGTTTCGAGTTTGTATAACCGGGGTGGCGGTGTGTGTGTGTGTGGTCTGTCTGCGGCTGCTTTTTCTATTTTATTTTTGGTTCCCGGGAAAAAAAGGGGGGTGGGTTTGGCGGCGGGCAAATCGGCCGGGAGAGAGATTGGGTTTTTCTGATCCGTCCTATACGGATATCCCCAGCACCCGGCAACTATTTTATCTCTATTTTTTTTGAGTTGCCTCATTCTGTTTTATCCTCGGAAGCGCACGCGCGCCCCCCCCCCCCCCCCTTCGAAACCAGAGTATTATATCAAATGTATGATTATGTGGTAATGTAAATAGAAGAGGGGAAAGGGGGGGAGAAGAGGGAGGGGGGCCGCGCCAGAATGAAACGAGAAATTGAAAAAAAAAAAAAAAACAGTTGACAATTACTATCCATGTTTTCCCGGTGTGTGTGTGTGTGTGTGTGTGAGTGTGTCTGCAACCACGTCTCTCTCGCAAGTTACGACCAGACGTCCACGGCCGAACGGGTTCGAGTTGACTTGCGCAACGTCCCGAGTCGCGCGCGGCCTTGGCTTTTCTTCTCCCCCCCCCCCCCCCCCCTCGGCAAGCCATTGATGCCGTGTTTTCTTGGCAACGTCTTCGTCTTAATAAGGTCGACCGTTAAGAACGGGGGAACCGTGGGGGGTCCGGCTTGGCTGAAATCCGGCCCGGCGTGTGCGTTCCTCCATCTTTTGAACAAGAGTTTTCCCGCCGTCGCGTTTGTTCCTGCAGTCGGTCCTCGAACACGGCGAGACGGCGGCGGGCGGCGTGTGCGGGCTTGTATGCGGGCATGTATTCTATTTCATCTTTATTTTTCCTCCTTCACGCCCACGTGTCCCCCTTTTTCCTCGGACTTTGCTTTACTTTTCCTATTCGACACACGGGTGCGGGCTGCCGGCCCACCCCCTTTCGCTCTTTTTTTCCTCTTTTTTTTTCTTCTCAACCCTCTCTCTCTCTCCGTGAAGCTTGTCCTTTGCCCTAGGTCGGGGGAGCTGGGAAGGAAAGCGAGAAAAAAGAAAGTAAGCAACAGGAAACGAAACGAAAAAGACAAAAACGGTACGAATCAAGGATGGGCAAGGGAGTGTTCCGCGTCCGGCCGGTGTGTATCGGAAACAGTCGGTTGTTCCGGAGAGATTCACGAGGCGAGGAGATGGTGCCGGCCATGGGTTGGCGATTGACGCATGGGCCGGAGAGAGAGAGAGGGAGAGAGAGGGAGAGAGGGAGAGGGAGAGAGTGAGATGGATACACGCAAGAAAGGGGGAAGCAACACAAGAGAGGCCGGCTGATGATCGACGCTGCAGAAGGTGTCATAGAAAACGGCTTGGGACGGGACAGATAACCATTTACGCTTAAAACTTCACTGCCTTGCCTAGCGCGGTTTGCTGGCCCTCCCCTCTTCCTGCACGTACTTGCGTGCGTACGTACGCCACGTAGGTATGTATGTACGTATGTGTGTGTGTGTGAGAGAGAGAGAGAGAAAAAGAGAGAGAGGGAGATATAGATAGAGTGATCGTCCAGCCCCCCATGTACGTCTTGCCGTCCGTTTCAGCTCGTCTTAACATGACATTGCTAATCCTCACGTAAGGGTCCCGACTTCAGACCGTACGTCAAAAAAGAGCCCGTGCTGGGGGGGGGGGGGGGGAGTGGCGGGCATGGTCATGCGACCAACACAGCTGTACCTCCATGTTTCTTTCTGCTTGGGACGGTTTGAAGCTGGCCGGTCGATTGGTTGGTTGGTTGGTCTGGCTTGGCTGTGTTGGCTGTGTTGGTTTCTCTCTACTTCTGCCTGTCTTCAAGCCATGAAGCGGAACACGGGTTTATTTCCCGCAAGTCCGGGACGGGCCATGGCATCCCAACCTCCGTCTCCCCCTCCCGTTGCTTTGCGGCCGCGTTCAGGGGGACAAGATGCGAGGTTGGCTGCAAGAGAGAGATACAGAGAGAGAGAGGAAGAGGGAGACAGAACTGACTGGTGAAATGTTTGGAACCGGCCTTGCTCTGTCAGCCATGTATAATTGACTCGCCGTGTCTCGTGCGCGTCGCGGAAGTTGGCTCCCCCCCCCCCCCCCTCCTTCGATCTCGTTGTTTCCTCGTCGCCGCCGTTGCGTCTGTGTGTCCGCTTCAGCGGGCGGTGTAAGTTATGGTTGCGGCCGAGTGCGCCGTGCGGCCTGGGCTACGAGCACCTCGGCTTATGCCCTTTGGAGCACCAATCAATCGGACCATATGAGCGAGCGAGCGAGAGAGAGAGAGGCTGCCATCTCCTGTTATTTACATGAGAACGGCGGGCGATCCAAGGGAAGGGCCTCCAGAGCCCTCCCCCGGGCGGTCGATCCAAGGGCCCCCAGAGCCTCCCCCGGGCGGTCGACCACCGCCACAGCTTTGATACCTGCCACGATGCCACCATGCAGTTACTCTGGACGCGCATCGCAACGTACCCAGTCCCGACGCGGCCAGTGGTGTGTGGGCATCCGCTCCTCAGCTTCCAAGTACCTACCCCGCGAGTCCAAGTTGCCAAGGTGCCAAGGTGCCAACGGGGGGGGACTCGCGCGCACTCCGTCCCAGCCAAGAAGTGCCATGGTCTGGTTTGACAGCGTCGTAGACGAGAGGGAGAGGGAGAGAGAGAGTTGGCTGATGTTCGGCGATCAGCGCGGGACCCCGACGGGTTGGCAAGCAGGGGGGGAGTGTGTGTGTGTGTGTGTGTGTGTGTGTGTGTGTGTGTGGGAGACGAAAAGACAAAAAGAGTGCGGCAGTCAACTCTAATTCGGTGAGACGACGACTGGGGGGGAAGTGGGAGCACCACCGGGACGAGAGGTGAGGAAAGGAAGGGGGAGAAGAGGCGACGGTAGGTGGTATCGCGGAGACAGAACCTGGACGTTTGGAAACATTTCAGGTCGAGGGGGAGGGGGATGAGGAGAAGGAGGAGGACAAGGACGACGAACTGGGGTTGGTTTGTTTCTTTGTTTGACTCGACATTGCGTGGTAAATCACCCCATCGTCGCCCTCCTCTCCGTCTCCGTCTCCTAAGAGAATACTGCCCGGGCCTCCTCCAGTAGACGACGATGCCGACGTTGCGGGCAATCCGCAGGTTGACGTGCGAATGTCGCCGGTGCGGCGTCGGCGCGTTTCGCCGATCCATGGGAGAGGGTGAGGGAGAGGAAGGGAGGGGGGATTGTCAGCAGCCGCCGTCCAGACCCTCTCGTGTCGTCCTGACTCGGCCTGCAACGTCAAAAGGTTCGTTCGTTGCCGAGCCTGTTGAAGAACGTTCGTTAGTGCCTGAAACGTTGACAACGGTTCGACAGCGCTGGCTTCTGGGCGTCGTCGTCCTCCTCCTCCTCCTCTGAGGGACCCCCCCCTCCTTTGATCTACCAGGCCCGGGGGGGCGGGGGAACTTTGTTGTTGCTGTTAGTTTTTCATGCGGTATGATTCGCAAACCTCCACTCAAAGATGGGCCCCTCGAGCGCATGTCTCTCTATCAGAATGTCCATATGGTAGCATCTGCCCGAGTTGAGACCCCCGTCACGGCCAGTCTTCCTACTTTGCTTTGTTTTGTTTTGTTTTGGACTATGCATCTCCAGTCGGGGACCCTTGAGCCCGTTCCACCTCCCCTCCCCTCCCCTCCCCACACCTCACCTCTCCCTCGACTGCGCCAATGGTCCGTCGTGATACCAAGCCTTTCCGCTTCGCTGGCCTCTTTGGCTGGTTTTCTTCTTCTTTTCTTTGCTTCTTCTGGAGACTACGGGGCGGATGGGGAGGTAAGACATTGCCTTGATGAACGACGGGGCTCTTCCTCCTCTCCCGCCTCTCCCGGGGGGCACCGAGGACGCCGGCTACTTGGGCCCTTTTGATGCGATCCTAATCTCGGGAGTCGGAGTCGCGAGCGCGCAAAGTGGAGCGGCAGAGGCGCCGAAATGAGACCTTCAAGCGCCGCGCTGGCACCGTTGGCTCGTAGTCTCTCTCTCTCTCTCTCTCTCTCGCGCGAGTATTTCACTCGCTGCGTTTACCGTTGACATGTCATGTCTCACTCGAGTTGTCATTCTGCTGTGTTGCTTGTAAAAGCATAACCCTGCCCCCCCCCCCCCCCCCCTTTATCAAACCGCCACAAGGTTTATTCCCCCCCCTCCTTTGATTTATTCAAGCCTGGGTTGAAATGCTGGTTTGACCCGCAGACGGTGATCGCCATCTCGCCAGAGCGGGAAAAGAAGGGGGGGGGGGGGGGGGGGGAACTATAGACGAAAACCCCCCCCTCAAGAAAGGACGATGCCTGCGGCGGTTCAGGCACAAAACCTGCAAGGAACCAGACCCTTTTTTTCTCCTTCTTCTTCTTGAACCGGGAAGCAGGGAAGAGGCTGCCGTGATATACCTGTACAGGTATCCGTACACACCCACCAACACATCATCAGTTGTCATCATTGAAGGGTAAAAACGTTGGTTCGGGGAGCCGACTGGCGGTGGAGACGCAAGTCATATCACAGCACATCGTATACAAGACACGAGATATCAAACGGGGTCAGGTCCCCTCGCCCCCCTCCCTCGACGATCGTCGCCACCGGGCAGTGCTTTGGGTATTTTCCCTTCTCCTTCACTGCAATCTTGGGTAAAATAGAAGATGAAGCAGAGGCGTACGCACACGGGCCCGCGGGCGAACATGGTCCGTCGCCTGATTTCCCATGACTCTCTGCCCCCCCTGTGTTTTTTTCCCCTTCCATTCTTCTGTTTCTGCGCGCCTCCTCGCGGGACGCTAGACGAGAGACCAAAACCTTCTAGCGCATCATGCCGGAAACTCTAAACTGAGACGGCAGTTGGACGAGTGATGCGCGCGCGCTTGGGACAGGATCCCCATCTTGGAGGCCATGCTGGCTGACTACACACACACACACACACACACACACAGGCACAATGGGAGACAAGTGCATGACGGCGCAGAGTGTACGGACATGTTGCTAAACCACGCCAGGAACCAAGAAGGGGGGGGGATGTCGGCCTACACCTTGTTCGGCACGCCGGGAAGAGGAGCTGCTCGCGGCCTGTCCTTGCCGGAGGGGGGGAGTTCATCAGGAAGTGTGGGTTGGTGTGGGCTCTCTGCGAAAAAACAACCTCGTCCCTGTATTCTCTGCTGCTGGGCTGGGCCGGGCTGGGCTGTCGGTCGAATTCAGCTTCGTCGCGCCGCAACTCCGAACGAGGCTGGCGAAACCGGGCTGGGCTGGGCTGGGCTGCCCCCCCCCCCCCCCCCCAACTGGGGCGGTGTAGTCTAAACAGACACAAGACACACACCAACGTAGTAGGACAGAGCTTGGAGCTTAGAGCTTAGGACGACAGGCCAGGAAGTCGGATGGCCTGTTCGATCTGCGCTGATGGGCCATGGCGTCATGGGGGGAGTGAGAGAGACTGTGTGTGTGTGTGTGTGTGGCAGGCAGACAGACAGGCAGACAGACAGACAGGCTGACTGACTGATAGACAGACGGAGAGACGGGAAAATCCCACGTCCGAGCACAAACGGAAAAAAGCCATTGGCAAAATCTCGTTTCCAGCTCCTGGGCGGCCCCCCTCGGGCAAGACACCGGGGGACCGACGATTTGGTACAGATATAGCGCCCTTCTCTAGCGCGTGTCTCTCGATGGCCCGCCACGTCAGTCACCTGCAAGGTGGGATGCTACTATGGCCGCCGCCGAGTCGGTGTCATACTATGTAGAGTACGTTACTGTATTGGGTCGCAGTTCGAACGGGGCGGGCGGGCGGGCGCGCAAACAAGGAGAAGCCGCGCGCTGTCACCGTATGAGTCGGCGTGGGCTTCATTCTAGTTGGATATCGGTTGTATGTACTGTATGTATGTGTGTATGCATGCATGCATTCCTCGCTGACCAGGCCAGGGCCACCCGAGAGACGCGAGAATACGACTCGAGGTACGGAGCAGTGGCGCCTGGGAAGGACGGGGAAGAAGCAGGTCAGGTATACATTGTGGGTATAGGGGCCATCCATCGAGCTTTCCCAGGTGCCATTTCCCGTCCCAATGTCGAGCGGGACAGGGACCCTTGAAGAACATCAGGGCAAGGGGAGGGAGGGGGATGGGGTCACGTTGATCGCGAGCGTCTGCCCCCCCCCCCGGTCCCTGGTCCCTGGACCCTGCAGCGCCGACTAGTACTACCAAGACAGCAGAGGCCAGTCGGCACTTTGATGGGGTGCGACCAGGACCGGCATTCATGCCCTGCAGAACCTCAGACGATTCAAGTGTGCCCCCTGGTCGACGGGGATGGGATGCGATGGGATGGGATGGGATCTACCTCCTCTCGCCCTCCATTGAGACTCGCGCGTGTGTCAAGTAACACCTCCCCCCCCCGGTCTCCGGATTTGCCAAACCCAGTAAACGCTATTTCGCCCACGACTCTGTACAATGTACACCACACCGCAGTTCCCTAGGGAGTCCCGGCGGCGTGGTGGAGGGAACGATATTGAGTTTGAACCCGTCGCGACGAGGGGGGGGGGGGAGGGGTCTGTCGGCTACCACGCCACGCCACGTTGGCGCGTTCCTCACAGATGGGAATCGCCGAGGGGAGGGGACGTGGGACGGGAAATCCCTCCCTCGAGATGTTTTACCGTCCTCACGGCGTCATGGTTCATCGTTCCCGAGGACCCATTGGCCTGTTGAACACCGTCTTTTCTTCAACAGCACCATCACTACTACTACCATACCTACCACGCCACGCACACCCAGCTATTCACACCTCTCTCACTCTCCCACTCTCTCTCTCTCACTCCCTCGGCGTGCCGGGAGGAGAGCGGAAGGGAATAACCACCACACGTTGTGTTTCAAGATTCCCATCTGATCGAGGCGACTCTTCACGCCCCTTGTACCCCGGTGTGTGGTCTGCCCTGCCATCCTTTCGTGTTGCGGACCGAAGCATGGAAAGAAAAGAAGAAGAAGAAGAAGAAGAAGAAGGGAAAAAAAGAGAAAGGCTGGGCCCGCCGGCATTCCCTCCCCCATCGGCTGAGTAACGCGCACATCAAAGAGCGGTTCAGACGGAACAGCCACTCTGGGCTCGCGGATTTGCCCTTCTCCAGGCTAAACTGGCCGGGCACTCCCACGCCTCCGCCCAGCTGAAACGGCCAGATGGGCTGAGAAGCAAAACCCCGGGGGGCTGGCTGCTGCTCTCTCTGCTCTTGGCGGTCGGTCCGTGGTGCCATCGGAGACGGCTGGCTGTGTTTGAGCCGCGCAAAAAGCGAGATAGTCGGCGTGGGGGGGGGGAAGTCTGGACCGCAGCAGTCGTGACTCGGCTCACGATGTCGACGATGCTTGTTGAGCCGACGTCGACGACGACGACGACGACGACGACGACGACGACGACGACGACGCGCCCCCAAGAACCGAGGCGATTCTCCCCGGAACAACCTTGCCACGTAAATCCCGGACGTCCCATCTTCCCATTCTTCCTTCCTCCCTCCTCGCCCTGGACGATCCCGTCCCAGGTCACAAACCTCTGATCACCGTCATCAGCTCCGTCGGTCCCGGAAAGGCCCCCCCGTCGTCCTCTTCATCTCGCTCTCCGACTTGACCCTTCCAACCCTGCGACGAGGCTACCAGATCGCTTAGTAGTAGTCGCTTAGTCGCAGCCACGCGGGGGAAAATGGGACAGCAAGCAGGGAATACATAGTAATGGGAAGCGAGAAAAGGAAAAAGAAAAGAAATAACAACCAAGAGACGGTGCTGCTGCAGGCCGGGGGAACCGCGGTGATCGTCATCCGTCGCCGACGACCTCGTTGCCCGATTCCTTCTAGATCGCCCACCGTCCCCGTCCGGGGGGTGTGTGTGTGTGGGTGGGTGGGTGCCCATGGCCTTATTTTATTTTATTTGCCTTTTTAGCCGTGTCTTTCCTACATCATTCTCTAACCCCGTGGGTCGTCCAGCTCCACACGGATGGACAGAGCCGCGGAGGAAGACGGGGCTGTTGTTGACGGTTACACTCGTCTATTCGAAGCAGCCCAGAGGGGGGGAGAGAGAGAGAGAGAGAGAGAACTAACTAACACGAGGCGACTGATACCGTGCTACTACGGATACACGCGTCGAATACCCTTCCGTATATCGTGTACGTGTACGTACGGGGGCGTCCAGATCGGGCTCACTTCACTTCACTCCCCCCCCCCCTCCCTCCCTCGTCCACGTACGTCTGTGACAACCCTCCCGTTTCAGGTGGTTGGGTTTGGGTTGCGGCACCGTCACTCTCTCTGTTGCCCTTTCTTTTTTTTTCCTTGATTTTTTTGTTCCCATTTTGTCCCCCCCCCTCCCCCCCGAATCTTGAATCTTGACAAGCGGGATCGCGGGTGCTGGACCCAGCCCTCGCACTCCCATCAACTGGGAACCTCCCGGGCAGAAGCCGCCCCGAGCTGTGTTGACTAACAGCTTTGTCAAGCGCACCGACGCAGCCTTTTTAGCCTTTTTAGCCTTTTTATTTTTATTTTTTTATTTTAAGTATTTTGATGTTGTTTCTGTATACGATGACACACGTCTCCGTCTGCCTCAGCTTGCCTCGCTCGCCCCATCCTCCGGTAAATAGAATAAACAGAGAAAAAAGCCAAGACAATGGACAAAAAAAAAAAAAAAAGGCTGAGAGCCCATGGTTGATTGACTCGCCGACACCACTCCGCTCCACTCCCCCCCAGTTCCCAGGGAACAGAAGAAGATCGACGAAACTTTGGGCGTGAGCCCTCCTCCCAGCTCGCAGATCGTCACACGCTAACGCAGCAGCCGGGGAGTGTCTGTGGGGGGAGGAAGAGAGACACGGAGAGACGGTCGACCGACGGTAAGTCCACAACGGAGGTTACTCGCTTACGTCCCCCC
>MU846423.1:0-26621 GCA_030867225.1 Colletotrichum caudatum
CCCCCCGAACTGTACACCCGGCTGAGTCTTGTAGCAGAAAGCATGGCCGTTCGGAGGAGAGATAGCGAGGCTGGGTGGGTGAGTGGGCGGTTGGAGAGGGGCTGAATGAATGTAAGTGTTGATCTAGGTACCCCTCGTTATTCGGAAACGTGTGGCATGCCACAACAACAGAGGTCCCGCTCGCTACGGCTCGGTCTTGAGGTGTGCGGCCCGCGGGAGCGTGGGTGAGGAGCATGTCCTGCGACCAGCCAGAGTAGCGTGTTGCTCAGAGGGCCATGACTCGATGTAGCCACTCAGCTCCGAGTTGCCTGCTTGATGGGTTTCTTTTGTGTCAAGTTATGTACTGTTGAGTGAACTGGCCTAGCAGCCACCTGCTGCATAGTGGGTCGTCTCCTGCTGTGATAAGAACCAATACATCTATAATTTGTCGGATATCAAGAGACGCGGGCATTCGTCTATAGCAACAACTGTAGCCGTATAGGTACTGACAGCGAAGTACCTGCACCGCCACACATATTCGTCTTAGGCTCCTTGGTTGAGAGGAAGGCGATGGAAGGACTCCTGGAATGCAATCGATGCGTACAGAGGGCGCAACGGCTGTGGTAGCGCTGTCGCTGGCGCTAAACGTCTTGCATGGTGCCATTACAGAGGCCGAGTTGTTGCGTGCATTGGCTCGGTGGAGCGTTGATTGCATAGACGGTTGCTGAGAGGACAACATCACATCGAAAGAGAGCGCCAGCCTCGATAGAACCAAAAGCATTGGATGACGGAATGCAGCTGGGAAAAGGGTGGAATCAGACGTCAGCTAAGGCGTTTTGGTGGCCAGATAGCATCGTACCGGTGCGTACGGCTAGCCAAAGAAACCACGGTACAATGCCAAGCTAAAGTAGAAGTTCCCTGCGACGGTGATCTGTTGTGAGCTTTAGCAGGTTCTTAATGGGGCCAGATGCAGCGCACCATGTCTTGAACACACGCTGGTTGGTGGTGAATGTCGGAGGGATGTAATCTCTGCGAGCATAGCACATCAAGGTACTTTGTTGGCACACAAGCAAGCCAGCCGTCAGCAGCCCAAGGCAAGGCGGAGTATGTTACTATGGAATTGCCGTACTTGTCGAGTAAAGCGATCGAGGCGGCGTGGTATGGAATTATCGACGCAAGCAGGCAAGCCATGGCTCTCAACGATGCATCTATGTATGTTCCGTGGTGTGGAGGTATGGAGTATTGCCGCATCACCCGTGTTCCGCGACGCGAAGCGGACATTTTAGCTGACAAGCATTCGTTAAAGATGGTTTAGCTCGCCGACAACAGTTGGGACGCTATGGGGTCGCTGTTGCATTTCGAGGACCATGCCGGCGAACGGCGTATGCGGCCCTCAAGTTCCATTGCGTACGGGAGAGGTGGCCGAGCAGGGCAAGATCTGTGCATTGGGCTGTCAACCGAATGCTGGAAATTCAAGTGGACCTGCGAGGTTGAGGACAGCCTTGCCTCATATGTCTACATCTTGGGAAGATGCAATTGAGTACGTCTTTTGACGTGCCGGCGTAGTTGCAGCGGTAGATGTGGATGAAATGGGTGACAACTGGCGCGGACTGAATTTGGCGTGGAGAGAGGGCGAAGCGGCCAGGAACTTGAGGGCCAACAAGAAGTGGTGAGGTGGCTGATGAAGATGTAGATGACTGATGATGAAACGAAGTTAGTTGGAGGACCACCGAGAAAATGACGATAGCCTCTCATGGAACTGGATTGATTCCCATTCGACCTGGCGCTGTTGTTGATGGAGAAAGAAAGGTACATGCGGAAATGGAAGGAGCAATCGAACGAACGGGTTGACACTGGGATGTGAATGAAAGGGTGGCAAGGAAGGAACGGGCTGTCGGTGGAGCAGGTAAAAAGGGTAAGGGGGCAAGGTGAAGATTACTACCTAAGGTAGGTACCTACCTCTGATCGCAAAGGTAAAGAAAGGGAAGGTGAGATGATGCGCACCTTCCCTTGAAATCTCCCAGTTGCTGGTGGCGACGAGCGATGGGCTGGGCGACACACACACACACTCCACCATACAATCATCATCTCTACATAATAACCTCATGCCCCCACATCACCGGGTTTTCTCAAGACGACCGACTTGTCCTGCAGAGTCAACTGCCAACTTGCCTCACGTCACATTCGCCCATGTTTCGTCCAAGCCTATGTCATGAATGGGTCGACGCCAAGCAAGCTCCTCTCGCTCACATTTAATACTAAAATAGTTTTCGTACGCTGAGACATGATCCGGCAGGTGTCGCTCCAACAAGGAAAGCAACCACATCAATTGGGTGTTCCATCGTCGAGAAGTGGTGCTCCAGTCACAGGGAACGTACCCTCTTCTCAAAAGTCATAAAAAACAACCTCACCCGTGGTTCCCAAGGGGCATGCTAACGCCGATACTAGACCAATCGTCCTGATTGAATGACTCTCCGTCGCTCCGCAATCTGCCCCCTAACCACGGCTTGAGATCGACCCGACCAAGACGTTGTCGACATTTCCATCCATCCATGCGCTATTCGGATTGCCTTTTTGAACCCGGACACCAAGTGTTGTCTGGCATCTGATCATACCACATACGCTACCTACCTACCTACCTACCTACCTACCTACCTACCTACCTACCTACCTACACTGGCGAGATGCACCACCTACAGAACCGCTTCGCGCACCTGAAATGTGGCAGCCACCATCCATAGTTCGCTCGCAGGCGGTTCCGATCCGATCCCCATCCTGTCCATCAGCCCCGTACCATATTCCGTTACGAATACCCATCTTCTCCAAGGGAAAAGGTCCGACATCTTCCTGTCCATCAGCCCCGTACCATATTCCGTTACGAATACCCATCTTCTCCAAGGGAAAAGGTCCGACATCTTCCTGTCCAGATACGGCAAGGCGTCGTACTGTCTTCTTCGGCTCGTGTTCAATCGAGATCCTGACAGGCATTCAGCGTCCCCGTGCCGTCGTCCCACACTACGCCAAATCCATCCATCCACATCCTGCATCGTCCTTGTCGGCTCCTACAAACACCATGCAAGTGCTTTCTGATGTCAGGCCCAAGACTGTGTCTGTGTGTCTGTATGTGTGTGTGTGTGTGTGTGTGTGTGTGTGTGTGTGCAACTTGGGTTGATCGACGCCTCTCGCAAGTACATGTAATTCACACGCCCATATATGAATGAACCTATTATCATTCTCAGGTTGACGGCTTCATGGCTTGCAGCCTGCAGGACGGCCCAGCTCGATGTGGCCACTCAGCGGGAGGTGCGGAAGGTGCGCAAAGAGGGGACCCCGAGATAGATAACGGCCGGCACAAGCTAGATGTAGCAACACATACTAATCATGTACATCCTGGCGTCCTCGTTGCTCATTCAGCTCGTAAAGCAACATTCGCACGCTACGTAACTCACATGCTCCACGCTTTGAAATACCCGGACGTGCTCACTCTCGGCCGGCACGGAAGAAGTCATGGATGGGTGTGTCCCCAAGAGTCTGTGCATGCCAACCGGTCCGGAATTTGGCGAGAAGCAACAACCTCGGACATGACACCTGGAGTAAGACGGAACGCGGACGACGGGCTTGATGATTGATGGAGACGAGACCATCTGCGTAATCCCCACCACCCTAGCGTTCGCTTCGCAACTCAGCGGCGTTCTGCTGTAAAAGACAACGGCAGCAGCATGGGGCTTGCTTGAGTGATTGGTTCTTCGCTTGTTCGCACTGGACAATTCATTCAACCCCAACGAAGGCGATCTACAGGCCACGGGAAATATTTGCGCCCTTTTGCGAGGACTAGCAGAAACCGCGGGGCCGCAATCGTCACCAAAACGGAATCCGCACCGGCCAAGTCGGGCAAGGATCAGAAGCATCTTAGACCGTCAACCCTGTCGGGCCTGTAGTCGCAATGTGGCAGGTCAGACTGAATAATGCGAGTGCAGAGGCAACACCAATCCGTCCGTCACTCACGGCTCATCAGATATCAGAATCGCCCGGGCATACACTGGCGCTCCGAACAACAGTAGTCAAGCAGCCTGGCGTCACCCATGGTTCAGGCTTGCTGCGTGCACGCACGCACGCACGCACTCACGCACACATACACACCCTCTTCCTCATGCTGTCTGTCGGCAGCCACCAATGGACGAGTGAAGTAGAGGGAGGGAAGACAGGCTGGCTAGGGAGGGACTAGGAAAGAGGCAGAGACGAGCGAGCGAGCGGTATGCTCGAAGGATGGATCGGTCGAGGGACCTACAGGTCCGAAAGATAGGCATGTTGCGCTCGGTACTGTTCACGAAACCCCTCAACAAGCGGCGGAACCAGAGCAACAAAAACCGTAATATCCGCAGCCAAAGCTGACCCGACCCTCTCTTCTGACCAGGCTGCGTATGCTTGTCCAAGTCTGGTCTGGTCTCTGCTTGATAATGGGTCAGGCAAACGACGGGTCTCCATATTAAGCAGCATGAATGCTTGTTCATCCGCCGCTCGATTCAACTCCAGGCCGGCGGCCGTCGGCTTGTTAGATGGGAAAACCGGGGACTTGACAACGGCCCAGGCCATGCCAGGCAGGGTCTCTGGTCCATTAGTGGGTGTCGACTGCGCCGACTCTTTTTCTTCTTGCTTTTTCGTCCTCGATACCCAGCGACTAGAGGCGGCTGTTCTCCAATTTAACAGGATTCTACCCCTCCTGGGTTTGCGAGAGCCTGCGGCCAAGGGACTGTACTGTACATACCACTCACTCGCTCTTCCTTGTCGTTGCTGTTGCTGATTAGACGTGCCGCCGTCAAACTCGATCCTCTTGCCTCCTGTTTGGTTTCGTCTCTCATGCTCTCGCTGCCTCTCCTCTGGATACACTCTCGAATCCACCGGGCCGTCCAATCGGTCCAGTCGACATCGGCTGGACTTTTCCCGCCAAGCTAGCCCTTGTCGCCCTCTCTCGGCAGCGACTCTCCAAGGCAAGACCATTGACGGAAAAGGCTCTGCTCTGCTCTGCTCTACTTCTGCTCCTGGCCCTTGTCGCTTAGCAGCTCCTCGAGGACCTGCTTCCGATTCTCCCCACCTTTTGTCTCTGGATGTGCAGATGCCCGGTCGTACTCAAACGAATGATGGAATCTGCCCACCCCAAGCAGTGGACCTCCAAATCTCGCCGTGCTGCCATTTTCTACATCAACTAGCCGCTCAACCACGGAGAATGGAGAAGGTTGACCAACCAAGGCAAAAAGACCCTCCCTGGTGCACGCAGGGTATGGCGTTATTCGCGCGCTACACTAGGCTCTTGCAAGTATTACCCATCCAACAAAAAATGACGGGGAAAAAAGGTGCTAGCCTCTCTCGTCGCCTCTCAGGCTTGTGCTCCTCCTCTTCCTCCTC
The DNA here is from genome assembly GCA_030867225.1 of Colletotrichum caudatum. Lineage (NCBI taxonomy): Eukaryota > Fungi > Ascomycota > Sordariomycetes > Glomerellales > Glomerellaceae > Colletotrichum > Colletotrichum caudatum. The sequence continues at coordinate 5,383 of MU846423.1, forward strand.
CTCCCCCCTCTCTCTGTGCTGTCCTCCAAGCCGCATCGCATCCTCAGACATCCAGCCTCCACAGGCTGCGGTCGCTTCGTTCCCCTCCCCACCAGGCCGCCTCCGCCTTGTGATTCGCCTTTCCCCAGTCGCCGTCCATAGCGCAATGGGGCCAAGAAGAGGAGGAAGGGAAGAAAGAGCAGGGACCGGTATCCGTATCTACAGCCGCCTCAGACTGACTGCTTATGTATGTATGTACTGTCGTGTCGTTTCGGTTCAAGGGTCGAGGTTCGAGGAACCTTGACTATCGTGGTCCACGGTCCGTGGTCCGTGGTCCACGGCCAGTGTTCCATGGTTGACTCCAGCCCCGATCCAAGAAAGTCGGGTGGCATGAAGGAGAAATCAGGGTACGGAATCCCCCAAGCCTGTTTGGTTTCTATTGCCTCAGTCGAGGGCTGCGAGCATCTGGGTCGACTATGGATGGGAACATAACGATGCGGCACGGTGTGGTGGGAGAAGATATCACGGCGCTACTCGTCGCAAGTGCTGATGAGATGCGTCCATGGGAGCGACAATGACTGATCTGTCTGCCCACAGCAGGCCATCTCTCTCTCTATCTGGCTGCTTGCTAAAGAAGCGTCGTCCCAACACGGAGCCACAAAAACGCCAGCCTCTGGACCCCATCCACACCCACCTCAGCCCATGTCCACATACACACATACACACATACACACATACACACATACACACATACATACATACCTAGCCGGTCGTCAATCCAGCCCATCCTTAGAGACAAGAGGCAGCAGACGCGGACGCAACGGCGGCGGCAGACGCAGCCTGGGCAGGCAGGCAGGGTGGGCAGCGCAGCAAAGAGTGGGCGAGAAGGACTGAGAGAGAAAGGTACTTGCAGCATGCCGGTGGATTCTTCCCCTTCAAGTACGCACAAGTACTGCCCTTGTACTGCTTTTGGAGCACACTGGCTAGGGTATCTGTAGCAGAGATGTCGACTTAACGTCTCTTTGCCTCATGCCCTCTTTTATTTTATTTTCTGCAAGTAGCACACGCCCACACACACGCACCCCCCCCCCCCCCCCCCCCCCCCCCCCTTTCCCCTCTCCGACCCCGATACAACCGCCGACCACCCCTACCATCCGCCCCCCATCCTCCCCCCCTCTTCCCTCTCGTCTGCCCCAATACCCTTACAGATGAACGTGATGCATGTGTGTGTGTGTATGTATGTATCTGCGAGCCTGTGGCATAGCTAAGAAAGCGCACAGGGCAAGCAGGTGCCAGTCTAGACGAGGTACCTTCAAGGCCCGTCGGCTTGCCTTCTTGCACCACACAATCTTAGACAGTTCAAGCAAGACTTTCGTAGTGTACATCCATTACATTTGCAACAGACACATATCATACCCATCAAGTACTTTTTTTTTTCTTTGGCCTTGTTTGGATGGAGCCACCATTACCGTCTCCATGCATGGGCACATCTCTAAACTAAACAACCCATGCATGCTTGCCAACCCTCCACCACCACCACCACCACCACAGCTGGCTGCGTATATATCCTTGTCCTTCGCCCCGGGACTGATCGTCTCACCTCGAACGACCTCATCATCACTTCTTCTCTTGGGTCACAGTTGTTTTTTTCTTAAAGACCAATTGGTCCGCGCAATGGCTTGAGTTCCCATTGTCGTCTTTCCTCTCTGTATAATACCTTGTTTGACCCCTCCCCCCCTCCTCGGCCATCCTCCCTCCTCCAACATCCCATACACGCGGCCTGGGTGTTGGTCTTCCCTCTTGCCCGTGTCACTCTTTGATACCACCCAAACACACACGACGACGGACGCAGACAAGACGCTCTGGCAGTCTCGTTCACTACCTCGATCGTTAAGGTCCTTCTAGATAGGAAGAAGATACGTGAGGATAGAGCGGGAAAAAGGAAGAGAGGCAGGTTTTGGAAGCAACACGACGACACACATACCCACGCACACACACACATACACACACACACACGCAGACAGACACATATACATACATGCACCCACACACCCACACACCCACGCACACCCACCACATCCTTCTACTCGAGCCCACCACTTGCGTCCCCTCGAGAGCCTCGACAGCCATCCTGTAATACTCTTGCGCTACGAGCGTAATACCTTGAGTGTAGCAGAGCAGTTATTCGGAGACGCTGTCCAGAACTCTCTCACTTCTAATTCACCTTTTCGGTACCGTCTCGAGACCTGCTAGAGGGGTTTCTTTTGGGTTTCTTTTTTCTATTTTTCCCCGTCTGTCTGGGCTGCCGCATTTCCGCACTCGCGCCAAAGTGGGGCCATTTCATCTGGAATCAACACCAGATATCAAGAACGGCAGGAAGTCACCGGGCTCCTTCCCTCCTCCAAGATTCACCGGGTCGATCTCTTCGAACGAAAAAGGAAGGCACGCTAAGGGAAAGGACCTGCAGCACATTTTCCATCTTGGTTGGACCTTGAAGAATTTTTCTTTCTTCGATCCAACCTCGTCTCTAACCACCCTCGACCACCACCATCAACTTCACCCCGCCAATTCTTGTTCGTGGCCTCGCTGGGTTTGTCCCCTCAAAACTTCAACACATCACGATCCCGCTACTCCCCGGAACAAAAGTCTCACACACCAACACACCGTGGCACAATTCACAGAAGTGCATCGTTATGTCGCCGGTCATGGATCTCTTCTGGCCGAATCTCGGCTTTGGCTGGTCTCCCAGCGCCTGGATGTACCTCTTCATCGTCCTCTGGTAAGTCACAACCACCATCGAGCAGTATTATTTTGCACTGTTATTTCACCGCGGGAAAAACCGAGAAGAAATGAAATGAAATGAAAAGAAAAGAAAGACCAAATCACCTCTCTTTTTGCGATTTCTAATACCGCCAATGTCTAACGCCCTTGCCCAGGCTTCATCGATATACACGTCTGCTCGTCAACTGTGTCAGTCACTGGGTCTACAAGTCCAAACCAATCCCGGCCAAGCCGACCTTTACTGCCGATGACGTTACTGTCATCATCCCCACAATCCACAACGTCTTTGAGGAGCTTCGTCCTTCTCTTCTCAGCATCATCGCCTGCAACCCAAACGTCCTGATGCTCGTCACCACCACTGAGAAGCATGCTTCCCTGGAAAAGCTTGCTAGAAGCCTCCCTCATGCCAACGTTCAAGTCTACTCTACCCCAATCGCCAACAAGCGTCTCCAGGTATGCGAGGCTTTGCCCAAGGTTACCACCAAGATCACCATCATGGCCGACGACGATGTCACTTGGCCTTCCACCCTGATGCCTTGGATCCTTGCTCCCTTTGAGGACCCCAAGATTGGCGGCGTCGGCACTTGCCAGAGAGTTAAGCGCGTCTGGGATGGCCCGCTGTCCACTCGCATCTTTAACTGGCTCGGCGCCGCTTACATTGAGAGACGCAACTTCGAGATCTCTGCCACCCACAACATCGATGGCGGTACTTCCTGCATGTCTGGCAGAACCGGCGCCTACCGCTCCGAGATCCTCTCTAGCCACGACTTCCTCGAGGGCTTCAAGACTGAGAAGTGGGGCAAGTACATTCTCAATGCCGACGATGACAACTTTGTCACCCGCTGGCTCGTCAGCCACCAGTGGAAGACCTGGATTCAATACGAGAAAGAGTGCGAGCTTGAGACCACCCTCGAGAACAGCACAAAGTTCCTTTACCAGTGCTCCCGATGGGCTCGCAGCAACTGGCGCAGCAACTGGACCAGTCTCGTCCGCGAGCGATACGTTCTTACGTGAGTATTTATTCGCCCTCCCGTGACATTTCGTGCCGCTTCTTGGCGCCTGACTGGTACGCACGCAAGATGCTAACTTGTTACAAACAGTCAGCAACCCTGGTGCACTTACGCTCTCCACATTGCGACCTTCACCTCCTTGGCCTTCCTCTTCGACCCTCTCATCATCCTGGCTCTTTGGAAGGGCACTGCTGAGTGGGACCTGGAAAGCCGCCAGCAAGCACTCTGGGCCCAGCTCATTTTCGTCTTTGGCTTCACCAAGGTCGTCAAGCTCATGGGTCTTTTCCGTCGCAACCCAAGCGACATCATGTTCCTGCCCGTGTCCATCCTTTTCGGCTATGCCCATGGCTTCATCAAGCTCTATGCCTTGTCGACTCTGAAGATGGTGAGTGGCTGGTTTTAGCTCAACTATTTTTTAAAAAAGAAATTGAGGTCCTGGGACCAGTGAAGCTAACACTTTGGCAGACTTCTTGGGGCAGCAGAGCCGATGGTGACACCAACGATGACATCCGTCTCACGCCTCGTCCCAAGCGAGCCATGAGCCTGACCACACCTCCCGGTGGCCAGGAGCTCGTCCGCTACCGCCATGAGCGCCAGATGACCGAGAAGGTTGCCGACTGGCACCACCCTACCACTGAGTCGCGCAGACAGACTGTCCGAACGAACACATTCCCTGCCAAGGACATTAAGGCTCCGCACGTCACCTTCTCACTCCTGGAGCACCCCTCAGACTAAGATGCAGAGTGGCTGGAACTTATGAATTATGAAACTGCAACGAATGGAATCACTTGCTAGAGGTGAAACGGAACTCTGGCCGGGTGGCATCCTTATTCCCCCTTTGAAGGGAGACGGAGGGATTTTGTTCAGTCGTTAGTCAACATTTTCGGCTACAACCATCATCGTCTTCACATTTCGACTTTTCTTTCCCATGGGAAACAAAATCAACCAAAACGGACTTTGAGGAGAGAAAAAGTTTTGCTGTTCTTTGATCCTCTTTACGATGGATGCATGCGATCACATATGGGAACCGGAATCACAACGCAACAGAGCGTGTGTGTGCAAGTGTCAGGATTATAATCATCAATGGCATCAAACCGACATCATGGGCTAGGGGGGACGATTGGGTTGGTCCTCTGCTTTCAGGGATATATTTCTCCTGGATTCCGCCTGGTTCTCGTTTCTTTATCTCTTTTTCTATCCAACCCCCCCCCCCCCCCAAAAAAAATGGAGATGGTAGTAGGATCGTTTGTCCTCATGACTTCTTTTTCTTTTGGTTCCCGAGGAGGAGGAAAAAAAGAACCACTTGGGAAGGGCATTGCGTGGCAGGCAGGCAAGCCTTTTTTTTCTTTTCCTTTTCTTCTTGTCTTTTCCAGCATGATAACCCCAAAGAGCGGCAGCATTCCATTTCTGAACCATTGCCAGGCATTGGTAGGGGAAAGAAAGGGGGAAGAGAGGGGGTCCAAAGCATTAGATAGTTTGTCTCTATACCACTTTTTCATGTTGTTTCCACTCAGACGGAAAAAAGGGCTTTCCATAGAATGAAGAAAAGAAAGCGTATATGACACAGAAGCAAAAAAAACCACCCGAAGCAGCAGGTTCTATCACTCAAGCCATTTTTAAGCCGAGCAGAAACGCCGCTCCAAAAAAAAAAAAAAAAAAAAAAAAAAAAAAAAAGGCATGATATGTGATACCGGCTGGCAGTTGATCACGAACGAGATTTGATGTGACTTGTGATGTGAATATTCCATGGCTGAGACTTTCTTGTTCTGGACATAGGTTTTTGGTCAGATTGTAATTGTTCACAATGGCAGGGCTGCAGGAAGGGTCTCTTCACCAAGTCAGAAAGCACGCAACGAGCCAATGGGAACAAACCGGCACTGCTTTTAAACAAATCAGAGGATCGACTATTTCGATCGCCCCAGGGGTGGGGGGCCGGGGGAGGGGGGCGAGGATGAGGGCCCCGATGGGAAAGAAGAAACAAGCAGCAAGCAGGTGGGCAACGCAATCAAGCAAGCAGAACACATGGTTGTGTGGCCCTGCTTGTTACACAGCAGGTGACAGGCTTGCATTCTCGTATCCCCATCAACGTCTCTACCAGTAAACCGGTTTCCGGGGGATCCGCGATATCTGGCATTGTTCCTCCTCCTCCTCCACCGCCGCGTGTGCTTCCTGCTCCCGAGGGCTGGCAGCGCAGCCGGTTACACGACATGGCCAAGGGATGCGGAGGAGTCTTGCCGGCATTAGTTCTCCGGTAGGCTGGGCTGGGCTGGACCAATTTTTGAGGAGGGCTGGGGTTTTTTTTTCTCGTTGGAATTGGGGGCGATGAGAGGCTGTGTCATGATCATGCGCCTCGTTCCAAATATCGTTGCGGCGCCATCGACAGTGTGGGTAAGAGAGTGAGAGAGAGTGTGTGTGTGCGTGGTGTTGTGTCTTACATGACGTCCTCTCACACTCCGGGCTTGGTGGGGTTTCTCCGGAGAGGAGGAGGAGGAGGAGCGTACCAGGCATAGACGGAGACTAGCAAGCACGCGTGGACTGCCGTATTGCAAATCTCAAACAACCATGCGCGGGCGGGGAAGATGAAAACGGCTGCTTCTGCGTCTCGTCCCTGTCGTGGTGGTGGTCTCTTGCTCCATCCAGAGCCTTGGACAATGTCCATGTGTTGTAGCAGCACTCTACTAGGTTGTTGCACACACCCCCTCTTGGGCTGATGAGAGTATGGGCCGGTTAGTCTCGTGAGAGTATGGAAGTGTGCCTACTTTTCCGTAGTGATGCTGGTGGCCACCGCCGCGGCTGTCGTCGGGAGGGGGAGAGAGGCTTCACACCCACCATGACCAGCTGAGCTACACATTCCATCCCTACTAGTTCATCGAACGGTTCGAGACTTGTCTCAATCAGGACGGCCAGTAAGACGAACTAAGATATCCGAGGTCCCCACACCCAACGGGGGGGCAACAAGGCAGGTGGGTGATGATGGGTTTGGCATACGCAAACCCCCACAAGGACACAATCTTCGGGTCGAAGATGAGCGATGTCGAAGGAGTCCGGATGCGTATTCGTACCAGTGGTTGCCTCGAGGGTGAAGTTGCGCCGTGGTGGGCGATGGATGCGTAAGACGCGAAGGCCATCTCTCGGGGCCCAATCAGGGCGTCCGGACTTGATCTACGAGGCCAACATGTGAGATTGACAGCCTCCTCGATGGGTTGGGGGATCATGTCTGGTGGCCCTGTTTACGTTATCTGGCAGCCCACCATCGCGTGCCGCCCCATGCTTCTTGATACAAGGCCCAGCAGGCTGCCCCTCCCTCCCTCCCTCCCTCTCGAATCCCTGGCCTTGTCGATGCTGCCTGCAAGTTGACAGAAAGAGTGTCCCTGATGACATAGTTGAGCCTGTATTAGGATCTCATGGTGTTTCGCACTGGACGAGGTTACGAGAGGCGTTTGTTCTAGACTCCTCTTATATATGGGGCAGGGATGGGGTCCGTAACGTGCAGAAATGCACGACATCGTGTGCGCGCGCGTGCTAGGAGACTTCGAGCTTACCTAACATTGGAAGAAGGAGTACTACGTAAGGAAGATGTGGAGATTTGTAAGAAAAGCACTCACCACCATCAACGCATTTTCAAGGAAGTGTCTGACTGCGGTGGAATGCCGAACACGGCAAAAGCTGAAATGATGGAGACGAGGCCACCAGTGATTACAGAGTTGGCCCCTACCGAGTGGACCGAGTTGGTGGGCTGCAGAATGCTGGGCGCCGAAGTATCGATCGCATCGCGGTATTATTGTGTTTGGTTGCGCGAGTCGAGTCGTACGATTGATTAGTAGAAGTGACAATTGCGATGGACGTGCTGATCGCGTGGTTACTTTACTTGGGTTTTCTGGCCGTCCAACGTCTGAAGCAAAAAAAAATTGACGACGAGCGGCAACGAGCCAATGGAGAGGTGCAAGTGATTAGGGTTGACAAATGATTTGAGCCAAAGGTTCCAGGATACATTCACAAAGAAAGAGAAGTCTGTCTTGTTGACCCGCCGGTGCCTTTTCTTGCAGTGAGGGTGCGGTGCCACTTACTGTATGCAGTGCAGTGTAGCGCAGTGCAGTGCAGTGGGAGGTGATGGCGAGCCAACCAAATGCGACGGCACGAGTCAAGACGCATTGAGTATGACGAGTGAGTGGGCGAGAGATGCCGCCCGTAGGTAGGTAGGTAGGTAAGTTGAGGTGACGGGCAGGGAGGAAAACAAACATCGGGCGAACGGGCCTTGTGGCAAGCGCCAACAGCGCGAGGAAAAGTCTAGCGGTACAATAGTTGCGATGGATGGCGATGAGGAGACGATTGATTAGCCTCTTGGGCGTCTAACGGAGGTGGTTGTGTCTGAGCTGAGCCTGCCTGGGCGCCTCGGTTCTGGTTCTGGTTCTGGGGAGCAGTAAGTGGCAGGACTACCTACGATAAGCTGCGGTAAGGAAGGCATGGATACCCAGCATGGCTGATGGAACAGCGGGGCCACACCCTACACTAGGTACGCGCGCACGGCCGACCGCTGACATGTCACTGGTGGCGGTTGCACGCCCTTCGTCTCCCGCAACGTCGAGTGGTAAGTGGGTAGGTACATAGGCAGTACGCACCTACCTAGTGGTAGGAGGCAGGTGGCGGGTGCAATGCAGATGCCCGTGGCGATCTGGGTGGAGGGAGGAAGAAGGAACTCTCGGACTGTACAATACAAAGCACTTGTGGGCCAGGGTAAAGCCGTTCTGCATCCGCTCTCGAGCGGCGCCGAGTAATTCCTACCTAGGTCTGTACACCGGCTATGTGCATGTCGATGTGCCTAAGGTAGGTACTTAGGTAAGGTAGGTAGATGCATAACTAGTTTACATGTCGTCTGCCTGCCTCTTCGGGAAGTGACGCGCACTGCACTCCGTGGGTTCATGTCGAATTATGTTTGAGGACAGGCAATTGCGCGACTTGTTTGGTCTGAAGAAATGCACCTTCCTTGATACTCTTTGGTGAGGGGAAGGCAAGACTCCTAGGAAGCGACAGGACGGGACAGGGAACAGCAAGAGTAGGCAGGCAAGCAGGCAAGCAGGCAGGCAGGCAGGCAGGCAGGCAGGCAGGGCAGGCAGGCAGACAGGCAGGCAGGCAGGCAGGCAGCTCGATGAAGGGTGTGCCAAGGTACTTGCCATTTGGGAAAGACCTACGGATACCTACTCCGTACTCCGTACCTACTTCTTTTTTCTCCTTCTTTCAAGTGGGGAAGGAAGGAATGCAGAGCATGGCGGGGCAGGAACCGGGGTGCGGGGGACACATGAGGTACTTGTGTTGCTCTCGACGCACAGGCGGCCGCTGTATCTCCACGGCCTGGCCATGTACCTTTCCTTGCTCCCTCTTTTTCCCCCTCTCTTTCCCCTACCTACAGTATGTCTGTATGGGGTGGCGCAGGTACCAAGGCTCGTCTCGTCGTCGTCCGTTATTGCCTGCCCATCTCATCTCAAACTATCCGTACACCACACAGACTGCCATCATGTCAACGTTCCGTCCCCAGTCCACCGCACAGACGTGATACGGAAATGGAGTCGTGAGCGGGGATGGATGCGCGAGCAACATTTTCACTCAGCACATCCAAAACCTAAAGAAGTACGTACATACGCCAAAGAATAGAATAGAATAATTAATATTCTTCATGCATGTCAAGACGCGCAATCCGCTGGCCCAAAGTTGACCATGTATGTGCTTTCTCACCACTAATAATAGATACCTAGGTAGTTTACATACTCCGTACATCGGTCATGCCATGTTGAACAGCAGCACCCTTATCCTCTGTTGAGTGATGCCCATGTTTCTCTGCTGCTGCAGATTGTCTTCTGTGTTTGGCCATTGGACAAGCACATCTTGTTCTCTCTGCTTTTGGATTCCCGTTGGATGAGCGACACAAGCCAAGACGGCGTGGTGACCTTGATGCAACCCACCCTTGCCAGCCACCGCGCTTATCCTTTTCCTGTCGGACCTGCGTCTGCACCACCGCCCACCATGTACACTACTCTAGGTAGAATGTAGTGTACCTATGCGATCCAGCATCATCATGGACGCCGAGGGGTGAGTGGGGCGGCCGACCAACGATGCCAGTTCTATTCCCCTTCACCTCCATCCATGTCTTTTTTTTCTTCTTTTTCCCCCCTTTTTCCCTCGGGGGTATGTACGGAGTACCTGTGCTCTTTTGCACAAAACATGCCAATCCATTCAAGATTTCTACTTGTCAAGTATCCGTACCGTCATCCATATATGCAATCTTCTTACCACAAGCCTTTAATCCCTGAGGTACGCCACGATACCACCTACCATCCTTGCTGCCCGTTTCGCTACTCGTCTCCGTCTTTGACATTTTGCCAAGCACATCAAGAAGTACTGATCAAAGCTCCTGCATGCAGAAGTCTGTCTCCTTCTACCTGCCGGCAAGACATTCGCCCGCGCTTTTCTTGTACTTTGGAGCTCAATACGGACGGCCCGCGACATGGATGCTGGGGGTGCCTCGGTGTTTACGAGGTTGCAGTGACCACGTTTTATTGCACCTGCTGGTTGGCTGGCCGCCAAAAAGCCTAAATAGATACCTTTGACTCGGTATACCCACACCTTGACTCTCCTCGTCTCTACCTACATACAGCATCATCACCCGATAGCTGCCCGCCTATACGTGGCCAAGGCCGTTCCTCGCAAGGCCGCACGTATTGAGCAGCGCTAGGAGGTATATGGTTGATCTGGCATAGGTAACCACATGAAGCTCCGGTCACGAGCTCCATGCCTACCCAGCACCAGCTTCGCCTTGAACTCCATCTCCATCTCGAAACCCTAGCCCTGACCTATCTCCATGATCCACCGCAAGCATACCTACACTAGTGTAGAAAGAGCATGGAGGCTGATCATGGCCGAATGTTTGGTGGGGTCGACTTAGTCGAGTGGACCAACGTCGTCTTTACGCAGCCCGTTGGTTCCGTCTCGCCGACGACGCTTATGAATAAACGGACAGAACCGGGCAATCTTACATACCTAGGCCGGGGAATGCGCTTCTGCTCAACAGACAATGGATCCCAAGCCGTCAGCTCTCTTGCTCTCGGTACATACACCCTCGACATCTATCACACACACACACACCATTGAGCACGGCATCAAGTCCGGCGACATTTGTGTGTGTGTGTGTGTGTGTGTGGACGACGGATGATCGGTTTCCTTACGCTAGGGTCCATCTTGCAACACTGATCTGCGGCTGCACTGCAAACGGTTGACATCGTCATGCATCGCAATCATTCATGCCCGCAACCCGAGATCCGCCGGGGAAGCACCTCGCGCGATCCAGGCCGCGTCTCGCGCCTGTAGTGTCGTTACACCTGCCTGTCCGCAAGCCGCTCTCCGCAAACTCTGTCCGTCGCAAGTCCGGATGGTCAGGCTCACGATCTTCCCGCTCTCGCGTCGATTCGAGGGGGGGGGGGGGGGGGGGGGGGGGGGGGGGGGCCTGGCTAGGAGGAGGGGGCGGAAGGGGGCTACCCCTCTATACCTAGCCAACCCCGCATGGATAGATAGCATCATCCCATCGCGGCATCGAACAGGCCTGTTCTTCTTCAACGACCAGGGGGGGATGGGGGCTTCTTCAAAAGCCCGTGTGCCTGCCAACAAGATATTTATGGGGAAGAACAGTCATGGCAACCAAGGAACGAGAAGCATTGGCGGAGCTGCATCTCGAAAATATCCCGGTCCAAGAAGGGAAGTCCACTCGTTTCCCTTGGTTCACTGCAACCTCGACCGACAATATCATGCAGGTTCGAAGGGCTCGGAACCAACAATAGCGAAGGCAATCCAGCCCTTGAGTGGCCGTCAGCAATCCTTCGATCCACGCAGGCGTCTTCGGCGTTGACAAGCCGTTGAAGAATTCCATGTCACCACAAGGGTGTTTCTACCAACTGGACCATGACATGACTACGTAGTATGCGAATGAGTTCATGGCCTGATCGTTTCGGTCGTCTCCGACGACATCGACAACAACGAATCCAACTGCCCTGTTTGCATTGCAATTGCAACGCAAGTCGAGCAAGCGACGCGAATCCGTGCGTGCTTGGCCCATTGACTCAGCCTGTTCGATCGTCTTGTCACTAGCTGCATGATGACTGGATGGGTCGGTCTCTGGTGCCCGCTATCACCGGCTATCCGCTCGCTATACCAAACAAGACATGGAGTCTCCATCCGTTGAGGATCCCCAGGGCCCCTGCCACCACCAAAGGCCTACCTACTCACCTTGTTAGAAGTACAAGCTTAGTACTCGCAGTGTACCCCTTGGGTTCCGATTCAGGATATGCCCGCCCGGGTATTGCCATCCAATATTGGCTCTGCCTTCGTCTCGTTGACGCCAGGATTATCCCACCCGAGACCATGGGGCGCGCAGCTCCTGTGCGTGAGACAGGCTAATGCCTCGCCAGTGGTTGACCAGAAGTTGCATGGTTCGGGGCCAGGAATTCCTAAGATGGTCAGCAAGATACAATACGCTTGTCAGAACTGGAAAACAGCTCGCCGGCGCCCGCCAACCTTCCAAAGATGGTTTCCGTGAGCGCATCATCACCCTGATCCCTTTCGCCGCCGTTCAGGTGGTTTTGGCGTGTTCGCCTCGGCCCCCATCTATAACATCTGGGCGGAAGAATGAACAGCAATCATTAACATATTGGCGGGCGGGCGCGAACCTCATTGGAGAAAAGGCCACCGTTCGGAGACCCATGCCGAATGTTCACACCCATTTCCCAGCGATATCCACAGTCGACGGAAATATCTCAACAGGCCTCGCCTGGCAGATGGGGGCCAGAAAACTATCAGCCCATTGTCGTGACTATAACGCCTGAGCCTCAACTCGTGAAGCAACGGGATGTTGTACCTCGAGAAACAAAAGTGGTTGTTGGCGCTCAATCCCCATGGCCCCATTGTGATCCGAGCGAGCCACCTCCGCGGTGGTGCCGATTTTAGTCGCGGCTGCGGCGTGCGCCGCTTAAATCTCTTTCACTCATTAATCGCCTTTTTTCCTTCTTTTTTTTTTGTTTTGTTGCTGAGGGGTTAATTGAAGAGAATGAACGGGCTGTGGACATCGCATATCCCGAACCAGCATCAAGGAGCGGGGGTCATCGAAACAAATACGCCCCCAAGAACTCTCCACTAAAGACAAGGACCGGCCGAGGCCTGGCCGAAGAGTGGGAACTGACGAGCGCTGAAGAATTGACGGGGAGAGGAATACCTAACGGCCTGCTAATTGCAGGACCCTGCCCGTCTGCAGACGGATGATGAGACCACGCCCCTCTTAAGGTTCTGGATAATGGAACCCCCCGGCGTAAGTTTATCCACCAAAAGAACGAACCATGGATCCTAGCTAGTGGAGGGGTGGGAGGGGCCAACGTCGAATGACGAGGTTCTGCTTTGCTGCCAGAGAGGCGTCGGTTGCAAACACGGCTTGCTGTAGGGCGGCGATGAAGCCGGGCAAGGTTTGAGCGGACATGATGCAGGTGCAGGTGCAGGACCAGCTCTAGAACGTCTTTGGCTGCGCCCACCACCACCTTTAGGCTGTCTCAAGATGGTGAAGCACAACAAGCAGCCATGGGTGGATCGATGACCAGATCAAGTGGAGGGGTATTATGTATACCATTGCTCTTGTGTCTGCAGGTGCAAGACAGGCCCAGCATTTAGACCAGTTTCATCACAAGCTCTTATCATCTTGCTTTGTCCTGGGTTTGGTAGACTCGTGTCTAGCAGGTTTCCCGTTTGTAGGGAGAGGCAATATAGCTTGTGGCCAGTGGCTCGCGTGTCGGCGTCACATGCTGATGAATTTCGCGACCTTGCACGGATATTTTCTTAGTGCAATAAAACAGTCCGAAGACATGCAGTCAATTTACACTGGGCAAACTGTCAAATGACTTTTCCCAGCTGCATCATTCATGCCGGGTTGTTGGCTATCTCTCTCTCTCTGTGTGTGTGCACATGCCCGCGTCCATCGACTAAACTGTGATTTGTCGTCGCATACTGCTCTCGGGGATGGTGTTCAGCTTTCCTGTCTCTCTGGAGACGTCAGGCAAAGTAAGATGAGTCCAACGTTGTGACGTGACGGCCGAGCTTGTCTGGGCGACGCACGGCCTGGGCGAAGCGAGAGAAGGGGGGAAAAGGACGTGAAGTGTACGTACGATGTACTCAGGGTGGCTTCTTACCGCCGCTGCCAATCCAACGGTAGGTACACTTAAGACAACGAGCGTGCGTCGGTATGTCGAAATTTGTTACTCTACCACCTCTCAGTAACGGCTTTCCTTCTCTCTCTCTCTCTCTCTCTCTCTCTCTCTCTCTCTCTCTCTCTCTCTCTCTCTCTGGTTGCACTAGGAAGGAAATGGGTGGGGGAAGCGAAGCAAGTGTGATATAATGACCGCCAAGGACGTCTGATATTCGACCTCGTCGTGACCCCTTCTCTCTCTCTGTCTCTCTATCTCTCACACACACTCTCTCCGCTCACTTTCTCCGCGCCAATGGAAAGATAAAACAAAACAAGGGGGGGAAGATGGCGGGGCAGGGGAAAGATGGTTGGCGATGGGGGCTGGAACGTGGGGAATGGAACTGGTTCTTGTTTGGGGAGTTGAGCCGCTGTTGATCTTTCACATGCTTTCTTATTTTCCCCGCCCATTTTTTCTTTCCTTTTTCTTCTTCTTCCTCTTCTTCTCTATTGCTCTCGTTGGCCATTGGACGAAATTTGAATACCGTCCCGACGCCCGGATTCTATTTGGTTGGAACGGATGTATCTGGATTATGCAGGCAGGTTCGCTGCGACGTTGGGTTCGCAAGAGAAGTCGCTCAATGCTTGTGGCTTGTCCCCGAATGCATGGCTTGACTCAGTGCTTGAGGTAATCCAGGACACAAATGCCTAGTCGACTTAGCAACCAAGGCGCAATGAAGCTGGCCTTGTTCCCAATTGGCTGCTTTCTTTCCAGAACAAGCTCGCCTGCGTAATCTCGAGGAGGCCAGCCAGCAAACGAAATGCCGCAGCGCAACGCCAATGATGCGGCGCTCAGGGCGGCATGTGAAGACCAGGAGATGCTGTAGCGGAGTTCCTACTTGTGGAAGTTCTCAAGGGGAATTCCAGCGGTCCGTTGCCCCCTTCCCACCCCTGTTATCCCGACTTGCCTGATGCCGGCATTACTGCGTCGTACGGTTCGAGAACTTGTTCTTATCCTGCCTTTTCTGGTTCCATTGGGACGCATGACTGAGGAGAGGCGCAGGTATCACCACATGCCGACGGAACCAACATGCCGTAAAGGCATGAATGCCTGTCCCGAGCCCCGCATGTATCCTCGAGCATGGTGGCGGATGAAGGAGATCCTCGTGCCGTGGCCTCCAGGCCCGCGTCTTTGGGACGAAGGAGCCCTGGTAAGTTCGCGCTCAGTCGGATGGTTCGCCCGCGCTCTCGAGAGGCGTTCTCAGGCCAAACCGATGGCCCAGCCGTGGGTTTCGACGATGCAGGCGTTCCGCAGGGTTGAGGGATCCCCGCGATCTGCATCCTCGAGGCACAATGGAGGGGGAGGGCCTCAAGTTCCCTTTGACGTGCCAACAACGCCCATAATTTGTGGTATCTGACCCGGGTGCTGACGAAAGGTGTTTTGAGTCGTTCAGGATCCTTGACGAGGGGGATGCGAGCGGTTTTCGTGATGGGTGATGGGCGACCAGCTGGTAGTTCTGACTTCTCATCGCGAGAGTGAGAAGACGGCCCTTTTGGTGCTAAAGACCTGGCCATTGCGAATGGGATGAAAAAGGACTGATGTAGAGTCGTAGAGATCAACGTCACCGGGGCGTGCCTCCAAGCACGTGAAGCCTACGGGCTGAGGCTTTCGGCTGCATTGCGTTGATAGCCTTCTCATGGATCTCATCCCCGCTATTCGTCCTTGATTCTTGAGGTGAAGTTTGGTATATATATCGTTCTTTGAGTTCTTGTACACGGGGGCGGCCAGCGTACATTGTTGTTAGCCGAACCAATGATGCCGTGTTTCCGAAAGAACCAAGTACCCTTCCCTTTTACACTACGTTGCTTCCGCAAATCACAGTGTTCTACAATGAGTGAACCATGAACACGTGCATTCTGCATAGCACGGATATTGTGTCTGGTTGTCTTGTGCCGTTTCAGTGTGGCCGAGACTTCCCTTGGCGATTCCGATAGGGCAGAACGCGCGAGTCCTACTCGATTGTACTTGGCCACTCGGCCTTGCTTACGATGGGGTAATCAAGGTGCGGGAAGAATCCCCTGGGGCCGAAGTTTTGAAAGGGGGCTTTTGACACCATTGTACTAGACTGTAGTATGGAGGGCCGCAGTCTCTCAACCACCAGAGAGAGTGAGGAAGACGAGGGGGCAGAGCGTTCCATGACCTCTAAATAAAGCACTCCATTATATGAGTCGAAGATGACATGCTAGTTAATCGGTGGCCATATTCATTGTGCATGAAAGCGCATCCCAGTCTACTATGATGCTGTAAGAGTGTGCTTCCTGTGCCTCGCGTTGACAACGGATAATCATCATGATTCTTTTCTAGCGTCTCACCAGCTTTTTGGTCTATTCCACGAGAAGCGAGGCATCTTCGAGAGCCAACCGCAAGTTACAGAAGCAAACATGTGCACGGTGACAGAAAGGCCCGTATGTCCAGATTTGCCATCAAAACGAGAAACCACAAGTGCGAGTGCATAGTCACCGGGTCAGCCACGTTAACCTTGGCCTTGAGTCGACAGAGTGGGAGATGGAAACGACGAGCGCATGTTGGAAGTAGAAAAAACCTGGAGTATCGATGGCGGAACGATATGGAGGCCCAAGGCAGAGGAGCAAAACAGACTTACGTGGGGAAGAGGAAGGGCCTTCATGTTCGTCGATGTCAGTCTACAGAAACCTGGTCATAACGTTTTACCTACGTCTCCTGCCGATATGGAAGCTACGTTGTCGATTTTTTACGGGTAATTGAATCCAATCCCAAGCGGTCTTTTCTTCCTAGGACTATGCCCCAGTATGAGGACATCGAACTCAAGTCGAGCGCATGTAGAGCCTCCGCGGTTAGCATTGTGATGCTGTGCATTGTCAGGCATGATGAGTAGTTGCCAATAGTTTACGAGTAGATGGCAAGGCTGACGATGGTACGAAATAGACACTCCTTAACTCAAACCTTGGTTCAACTTCATGTGGCATTAGACATCTCGATTCATCTCAGCCGGAAGAGTCAAATGCATTAGTATTACTGATGGAACGTCGCGTACTCAGTAGATTCTAATGGGAACAAACCGGAGCCTCGGGGTATCATCGGATGAAAGTTGAATAGATAGGTAGTTGAAAGTCGCCACACCCGGCTGCTCGGTGAAGGACAGAACACGACCCCTTAGCACCCGATATAACTGGGTCGCCCGGAGACGGGGCACGGCCCATTGCCACACCCACACCCACCCATCTGAACCATCGGGCCTCCGCTTGACCCGGTCCTCCGGCTCGGACCAAGAGTTTTTCCCGGAAACTCTGTTTTGGCAAGAAACCGCGTTCGGGATACCGAGGGGGGGGGGGGGGGGCGGAGCAAACTCGCCGGCTCGATCGTCTTTCCCACGGTAACGGGTACGAGAGACAGAAACGGAAAGAAGGAAAGGAATTGGAGGGGAAATCGCCTTCTTCCGAAAGCGGCAGCACGTTCATACCTCGACCACGTCATCGAAAGGGCTCGAATGACCCGAGAGTGGACGTTGCCAAAGGATTCGGACGGTTGAATGAAGCCGCGAAGCTTTTCGGCCCGAGAACAGGGTGGTTTCGGCCAGGCGTGCGAAGGGCTTTTGGGCTGGAGGGGTATCTGAACCCGACGAGAGTTCGAGGAGGCGCCCCATCGCCTCGTGCCCCTCCGAGACAATGACTCAGCTCTACGAGGCGCGAGAAGGCCATCGTCGTCCACCGCGGTGCACTCGTGGCCGTACCCGGACCCGGACCCGCCCTCCGTCGGGTGGAACCGCCTCCCCCCCCTCAAACAGCCGATCAAAGAGAAGGGGGGGGCACCGTCCACTCAGGAAGACCACGGTGATAGCAAAGATCAGCGGCATTTGCCGGTCGAGGATTCGGGTCAACGTGTAGAGAGTGATGGGGTGGGTGGGCGTGGGGCTATCGATATGACGGGAGGGAAATGGGTTTTGCTCTCTCTAGGTCCTACAGCAAACAAGGTTGTTGCGAAGGACGGGGGTTGGGGGAAGGGGCGAAGACATGAAAACGTCCACCTAGGCCGGTGAAGGCGCGATCTCGTTCTTGTCCAGAAGCGTAGATTGCTGCCAAGAGCCACCGTCCCCTTGATCCTCCTCGTCCAAACAGGCTCGCGGAGCGAGTCCTCCAACAAAGGGGGGGGGGGGCTCTTTCTCCCAATCTGGTCCAAAAACGTCATATATCGGGATCAAAGAAGTATGTGCGTGAGCAAAGGTCCTCTCCCACCTCGTGGGCCATCGTACGTTGGGCTCCGCGCACGTACTTCCGCACCCACGTTTGCGGAAAAAAAATAGGACACACTTTACTCTATTCAGCAAAGTCGCCATCACCTTTCTGCTTTTACGATCCGATTCCGCCTTGGTGGCCCTCAGGTGTCAACAGCGACAACAAGAAACCAACAAGACGATTGGGGGAAAAGGCCGTAGCGATAGAGTGTGGCTACCTGTCCATTGTGGCCGTAGCTTGCCTCGTGCTGAGCGATCGGCCACATACTTATACATGCGTCAGATGTAAGCAAACATGCATGTCTGCAGTCATTGTTCTCGAAGCATTCTCTACGAGGCTCACTATTGATAATGAGAGAAGGACAGTGTAATGCTTAAATTTTTTTTTGTTATGCTGAAGAATCTGATTACATGGCCGCCTACGATGCCAGGCAAGGCAGAACAGTTGGAGAGGGTGCCTCCGATGCGGGCGAGGTGGACAAAGAAGAGAGACAAGAACTTTGGCCAAAGAAGAGAAACGGTCTCCACAATTGCTGCACCTCCAAGGTCCGCATGATCATGGCTAGGCAAAAGAGAGTCCCCCTCCCAGTATGTATTAAAAGGAAGGTGTAGGAATGATCGAACTTGAAGGGAATATAAGAATAAGGGTCGTGAGTCGTGAAAGAAGACGTGGTAAATCAGTCGTGGGCGTTAAACTTTTCCAGCAAGGTATAGTATGTTTTCTTTCACCGCTTCCGTCACGTCTCCTTGTCCTGTATACACGTAGGCGACTGTGCTGGGCCAGGCCTCGGGATGGGGCAGTGGCAGATCGATAACGTCTCCCGTCGTAATGTGACCAGAAACAATGAGAGCTGCCAACACCGGGAGCGAGGTTCGGGCGTATTGAAGATCTGTTGGGAGGATTTAGAAATTAGCCTTGGTCTGTGTGCTCCCGGGAAAAGGAGGGGGCAGGGTTCTGGGCTACAGCCAGAAAAGTCCAAGTCCGCAAACGTCTATTCGGAATAAACTTAGGTAAGACACTACTTACGAATCGGCATGGTGGTGGCGCCACGCGAGGGAGCGGCTCTGGGATCTCCAGGTTTTAGCCCACGGCTGTAAGGAAGTGGGTTGAGAGCCGCGCTGCTCGACCTCCTTCGCGCCGCGCTTGGCCGAGGCGATGAGACGTTTGGCAGCGGCGCTGTCTTGAGAGATTGCAGCGAAGGCCGCCGCCTGTGGTCTGCCGGGGGAGAGCTTAGCAACGGGTCTGGGACGGTGGAGCGCAGCTGCTCGATGTCGAAGGTGCGCTGGATGAGGAACGGCTTGCGTTCCAAGGCGCGAGGGCGCACTCGAGCACGAATCGAGGTCTGGTGAGATGGTGTTGTCGGTGTAGGCGGCATGTGTGAGGGTGACGAATCGCCGGTCGAAAGGTCCGAGTCGGTGCTGGCATCAGACTGCCTCCGAAGTGCCACTGCTTGGACGAAGACGTCGGAGGTTTTGGCATCACCTAGGTATACGTGGCCCCATGCTCTCAGTTGTTCGAGATGAAGCCGCTTCTCGGCGTCTTTTGATCTGGCGAAATAACCGGCGCCCGCTACCGACTGCCGTCGCTGTACCTCTTCACCCAGGCCGGCGAGGAGCATGGACCGAGTCTCGGATGCGAGCGTCTGTCTTCTGTTGCTGGTGGCGGGCGGTGATACGGGACTTGCTAAAGGCGGAGGTCCTGGCCGGCGTGGACTTATAGGTGCGGCGGCCGAGTACCGCCTCGTGTTGCTTGCCGAGTGTTCTGCAAGGGGAGAGAGGGGCCGTGGCCGGTTAGCAGACTTTGGCGGGCTGAGGTCGACACGCTGCGCTCGATGGACCCTGTGACCAAGACGGTCGACCATGGCTCGCTCATGTTGTCTCATGGACCCATCGTCGGAGGGGAACACGGGCATAGGCAGGCTTTTGGGTGAGCGATCAGAAGGACTGTAATAGGAACTGGGGGCGGAAGGCCTGCCGGCTGATCGAGGAAATCCGCCGAGGTGATACTGAGAGCTCCATAGAGGATGGAGACTGGGACGAGGGTGGTTGTCAACCGGGGTAGCCATGGTGGTGGTGGTGGTGGTGATGATAAAGTGAACACCACACAAGCTTCTGACTTGTATCAAGGGTTGATGCAAAAGGTGACAGAGTCAAATCGAAGATGAAGCGACAGCGAACGGCCTCAGAGATGGCGACGTGCAACCAAGCAGAAAGTATGAAGGTATAGTGGTGATGAGGCCAGAGTCAACAGCCCTGTAAGGAATTTGATCAAGGGAGGGGGGGGGGAGCCTTCTTATGTCTGGGACACGATGGGAATTAAAGTCTAATTACTAGGTAGGTAGATGGATGATGGATGACCTTGTTGCCCTTCTCCCGCATGTCTCTGGTTTCTTCCACCTTCTTTTTCCACGCCCGAGAGAAAGAGCTTTGCGCCAACTGCCGGGATCGGGAAATGAAAGGATCGGTAAGGTTGGGAGGGCTCTCAAAGAACAAAAAGGCTCAGCTAAAGGCACGAACGACAAGGAGGAAGAGGAGGGGTGTCGGCCAGATGGATGTTGCTGACAGAGAGGAGGAGGGTGTGTGTCTTACCAAACTCCCGTTGGGTTTGCAAAGAAGACGGCTGGGGAGTGGCATGAGAAAATGCGGTCGTCGACTCTCATGCAACAGCATTGGGCGGTTGCGGCCAATACATAGCCCATGTCACCGTAAGTGAGAACAAAGGAGGTAAGCTAGGAAGGCATGTGGGTTCTCAGAACATAGCCATGGGTGACGGGGGGGCTTTAACTGGGAATTTCTGCAGAGGACCGCAGAGGTGAACAAAGAAGACACACCATGTCTGCGCTGTGATTCGTCATGTTTCTGGCCGCGCAATTCCGTCTACAGTGTATCTCTCGTCTCCAGGGTTGGGCCTACATACACCCTGTTCCGGGCTCGACGCAACGGGCACATATTTGTACTCTTCTCTGATATCGTTTTTTTTTGGGGGGGGGG
>MU846424.1:0-26512 GCA_030867225.1 Colletotrichum caudatum
GGGGGGGGGGGTGGTTCACGGCCGGTATGAGATGAGAGGTCTTGCACAACTGGACCGACTGGACGGCTTTAAGGGGGGTTTATATGCGACTGTGGCGATTTGTCATTGGATCCCCCGCACTTGTTTTGTCATCGGCGACAGGCATTGCTTAGCGTCAAAGTCAAGAGAAGAGAATGGAACGCGGAGATGCACTAGGATACATGTAAGACCCCCCCCTGCTGATGGGCGAGGTTCACACGGGGGGCGTTGGCCGGGAGCGGTTGCCGCTTCGTCTGATGCTTCACCGAGCATTACGCACACATTACATGGCCGAGTATGGGTTTTTCCCTTGCGCGGACACGCCATCGAGGCGGAAAAGAATAAGCCGCCACATCTTCACCTCCACTTGTTGTCCCAGCCGGACTGCTCGACCGCAAAGGCGATGGCCAGCTCGGAGAACCTCGCCATGTGGTCGACGGAGAAGACGCCGGCCTCGTCGTCGACCCACATGGTGTCCCTGTCCGTGTGGACGTACGGGTCGAACTCGCCCGGGAACCCGCCGGCGACGGGGTTGCCCTCGGACGCGAAGGCGGCGGGGAAGCCGAGCTTCGTGAACGACATGTAGTCGGAGCCGGCGCCGGGCATCAGCTCGTAGACGCCCGTCGTGATGTTGACGTACTCCTCGCCCAGGGCGGCCGCCCACCCGGTCAGCGGCGCGTCGGCGTCCGTCTTGATGAAGCCGATGGACTCGGTGGCGTTGCGCGCGACGAAGGCCGTCATGTCGAACTCGAGCATGGCGCCGATGGCGGCGCCCTCGCGCTTCTTGTAGGCCGCCACGGCCTGGCTGCCCAGCAGGCCGCCCTCCTCGGCCGCGTACCAGTGGAACTCGACGGGCCCCTCCTTGGGGACGTAGCCGCTCGCCGCCAGCACGCGGAACGCCTCGAGGATGCTCACGGTGCCGGAGCAGTCGTCGTCGGCGCCCGGCGCCGGCAGCAGGGGGAACAGGTAGTTGGCCGAGTCCTGGTGCGCGCCGATGATGGTCAGCGGCTTGGAGAAGTCGCGCACCTTGGGCTCGAACCGGGCGATGACGGACGGCTGCGGGAACTCGTGGGTGAAGTACTCGAGCGAGATGTGCGCGTGCAGCGGCGACGCCGCGATGATGCCGGCCACGTGGTCGTGCAGCCAGACGGCGCTCTGCTCCCCGGTCGGCCCGCCGTAGTAGCGGTTGTAGAAGCCCGTCATGTGCCCGAGCACGTCGCGCATCGCCGTCTGGTTGACCTTGGAGAAGAGGGGCCGGACGAGGCGTTGGTGGGTGATGTCGGGGAGGTCTGCGACGGCGGCGTGGTTAGCTGGGCATCGTCGTCGTCGTCGCCTCGTATGGGGAAAAGGAATCGTGACGTGTGCCTCGACGAAAGAAGGCAGAGAGGGACGGAGACGTACTAGCTTTCCCGGACTGCGCGTCGGCAGAGTCGGCGTAGAGATCCTGGAAGTCCGTGATGTCGCGGAACTTCCTGCCCTTCCTCCGCAGGCGCAGCTTATCCCCCTCGGTCATCCATTCGGCCTTCTTCTCGCCAAAGACGTGGATCAGGCGAGCCTTGGACATCTCGGCCGCCAATTCGGGATGCAGGTAGACCAAGGCATCGACGGGGTCGGAGTGCTTCTCGAGTGCTGCGTGAATGGAGCTGTCGACAGCCCACGCCGTCACCGGGACGGCGGCGGCGGCGGCGGCGGCGGGGGCGGCATGATGCTCCTCTGCCGTCTGCGCAATCACGACCTGGTCGCTGGGGGAGCCGAGGACGAGCTGCGAAGAGCCCAGCAAGAGCAGCAGCTTGGCTGATAAGGCGTAGCGCATGACGGCGATGTTACGGTTCTATGATGGAGCTGGGAGGGGGAGGCGGAGGGGGGAAACAGTCCAGCTGCAAAGGGGAAAGAGCTTTGGGCCAAAGACGCCGACTTAAGAGCAGTGCAACCCCTCGTAAACAAGGTTATCAGCGAAAAGTAAGCGAGTTGGTTTGGAAAGCTTGCTGCGAGAGGGATGGATCGCGGGCGTCCGGGGATAACGATAAAGGCTCGGACATGACAGGGGGGGGAGGGATCTGGCGCAAAAGTCCCCTTTCCAGCCGTGGTCACAGCTCAAGCTCCATGTTTCTACGGCAACACGAGTAGCGTTTGGCGCTCAAACAGCTTCAACTGGAACGAGACGAGGCGAGGCACCTTGCTTGGAGTGCTATGTGCTATGCAGGGATTCCGCCAGGAGAGGAGGGGCGGCCCCCCCCAGGAGACAGCTGGAACGTAAACGATTGGGCCCGTCGTAACGAGGCCGGATGAGGTGATTGTTGGTTACGTGGATGAAGTCGTGTTCCCCTGCAACGATGCGCGGATTTCATGCCCGTCTTACTGCACCAAGCCGGGGCGGCGGCCTTGGCCCCCTTCGAACCAAGGGAAAGGTCGCTCTCAAACATCCAAGTTCCCGACCAGAGCGAGACTGTTGCTGTCAGTTCCTTGACACCAAGCCTCAGCCATGTAAGATGAGGGGCCGCCGCCGCGACCGGCGATATCAGCACCGAGCTCCGCCGTCGTGGAGGAGCCCAGGCCGGTTTGGGCCAAATGCATAGGGATGACTTGGCCTGCATTAGCCTCGCCTCGCCTGCCCGATTCTTTGCATCTTTTGCTCAAAGTGCCATGATTTCAAGATGGTTTAAAAAGGGGGGTTTCCACTATCGCTCCTGAAAGTGTTTGATGCAAAGTCGGCATGATGAAAAGTCGTGGTTAGCGTTTCCCGACTCGCCTTCCGGGGATCGAGTCCTCAACTGTCCACGTAGAGTTTATGAGCCTGTACTTTGACGATCATGGCTATGGTCCCGGTGTGTATGAGAGAACACTGGACTCAGACCTCATACATGAACCATCTCTCACGATGATACGGCCTGGACCCGACGATGCCGAGACACAGAACTATTGGACGCCCCCCTCCCGGGTTCCGATCCCTGCAAGTCAATCGCCAGAGGGTCGACTTCCCCGCAGATTCCCTTGACCTGGGTTCGTCCGCGGCAATCGATGTGTCTTTGCCCCTCCCCCGGGGTGCCATCAGGTGCCGGGCCAATCCTGTATGTAATCCCCTGATCAGACGGACAGTTGCTGCTGGAGTCTAGAGAGCAGCTCTCTCAAAATACCCCAAAGGTTACACGGCGAGATTCGTCTTGCCCCCCCCCCCCCCTCATACAGGGGAAGCTTTGGCAATCATCAGCAAACTCTGTGTTGAACACGCTGTTTTTGGTGTTCTACATTCATCTACCAGGGGCACGAAAGCACCTATGTCCCCCCTTCCGACTGTCATCATGCTCTCGCCCACGGCCCTTGACAGCGTCGAGAGCTCCGGCCCTCGGTCTCAGTCCCATGCTCCGTCGCACTCGCACACTCAGACCCCCCCGCACTTCGGAGCAGCCGCGACGCCCGCCGCCTCCTCGGGCTGGGGGGGGGGGGGGGGGGGGGGGGGGCGGGGGGGGGGGGGGGGTGGTCTCGACGACCCGGCCTCCCTGCAGCAGCGTCTGTCCTCCTCCGAGGCCTCGCCGCCCGAGTCTTGGCGGCTCGACGAGTTCGTCGCGGATCCCGGATACCTCGCCTACCGGGAGGAGCTGAGATGCCTGATCTTCAACAAGGCCCAGACGGCCGCCCCGACGAGGGAGGGCACGCCCGAGGCCGCGGACGGAGACTTCGCAGCCCCCGGCACGATCTCGGGCGACGAGGGGGCACGCGGGCCAGATCCTGCGGACGGGCCGGAGGCTAGAGTATCTCAAGAATTACGTGGGCGAGGTCGCGCCATGGGTAAGCAGCCCGCGCAACGTGACATTTGCCCCTTTTGTGTTTTTGAATGCTGGCGCAACTCACTCACCCGTGCCAGCTCGACATGTTCGACAGCGACCGCGCCTTTCGGGATCCAGGTCCCCGTCCTCGCGCGCGCGGCTCCCCGGCGCTCCTGTACGCCGTCCTGGCCCTGTCCGCCAGGCAGATGGAGCGAAAGGGGGGCAAGCAGACGGCGTCCTTTGACAGCCTGGAGCTGTACCAGGAGGCCATCCGCCTCCTGACGTCCCCCACCTGCAGTCCAGCGACCGGAACATCATCCCCGTCTGCACGATCCTGTGCTGCCTCGAGATAATGTCCGCCAGCGCGCGGGACTGGAGGAGGCATCTGGAGGGGTGCGCCGCGCTCTTTGACTCGTTCTGCGTCCATGGCTTCAGCGGCGGCCTGCCGCAAGCCGTCTTTTGGTGCTACGCCAGGATGGCTGCGTATATTCATATACATATATAGCGTCACCGTCCTCTTTCGCTGCCCGTCTTTTCGTATTTTGCTGACCCTAATTTTTGGCCCCTCCTCCCCAGACCTCTGCGGCGCCCTCATATCAGACGGCACGGAGAGCACCCTCCTCACGCCCTCCAAGTGACTGCCGAACGGCGCCTCCTACGACGAAGTACGCGAGCTCTTCCGCCGGTCCAGGACCCCCGACATGCACGCCAACTACGCCGTCTACCTATGCGCCAAGGCCTGCGAGCTCGTGGCCGACAGGACGCGGCACCGAGCTCGGCGGCGGTGCCGGCGGCCGCGACAGCCCCGAGGAGCTCGCCGACCGCTGGGCCCGGCTCTGGGACGGCGTGCACGCTTCTCCTGGAGTACATGCCCGCGCCGTCGCCCCTCATCCCGAAGCAGCAGCAGCAGCAGCAGCGGCAGCTGGGCGTCGCCGGCTCGGTCGTCTGGCACGCCAAGCGCATCTGCGGCATATCGCTCGCAAACCCGCACCGGGGCTGCCTGAACAACGCCATCCAGCCTCTCTGGATCGCCGGGAGGCTCCTCAGTCACAGGTCGGAGCACGCACTGCTCGTGAGGCTCATCCGCGGCATCGAGGCCGTCACCGGATGGGGCACGTGTTGGAGGATCGACGACCTGGAGGCCGCCTGGGGGTACAAAGCACGTAAAGACCCAAAGACCGCCGGCATCATCATCGCCGGGTGATGTACATGCGTCGGCCACCGCACCGCACCGCGCACCGCACCGCGCTCCATCATCCCCCAGTCCTCGCGGGCCCTGGCCGAGAACCCGTCGACGTTCCACCCCGTCAGAGCCCCGACGCGCTCGAAACACTCCAAGATGGCCCTCTGCTGCGGCTCGTACGTCATCCTCCGCGCGGCGACGTACAGCGACGCGACCAGGCAGGGGTCCCAGCTGTCCCGCCGGTCGTTGTTCAGCGACAGGCGGATGCGTCGGTGGCCTTGGAGGGGCTTGGAACACAGGGGAGGGCGGCGATGAGACCTTTGGTGTTTGCGCTAGAGATGCCGGGTTGACAAACTGGATGGATATGTGAGCTATGAAGCTTCAACACGACAATGCGGATCAGTTCGCACACCTTCAACCTAGGGTATCTCGGCGCCGATGCGTCACCCGCATTCGAAGTTGACGATACGGTCAACACGTTCTTCTCCAAGAAAGTCAGTCGAGAGCCATGCCGGCACTCAAAGCCCCCCGTCGATGCAGCGCTGGCACCTCGGCTTTCCCTCGTCGCCTGCATCATCATGGAAGGGCACGTCCGGTCAGCTTTCGAACGTCGCGCAAAACGTAGCTCACGGGGGGGTGGTTGGCAGGTGTTTCTTCGTCGGTGACAGCATACGCGGCGGCCGGATCATGACCAAAAACACTGAAAGGGGGTAACTGAAAAGAGAGACTCACATTTGCGCCGCCGGACCCGACACTTTAAACACCCAGTCCGTGTTCTCTGGCGCCGCTGTCTCGGAGGTCCGGCTCCGGTCCCAGCGCCGCTTCCCAACACTGAGTCCGTGTGGTCCGTCATCGTCTCGTTCCGTTCCGTTCCGCTCGTATCGTCGAACCCATCAACTGGTACTTGTATTGGGCCGATAGCGAGAGGGAAAGGGGATAATATTGTCCGATTGGGAAAGCTGAGGAGCCCCCGACAGAGGCTGGGGGAACACGCGGGGGGGGGGGAGATGGAACGTTCCCCAGGAAGCTCCGACGAAGCGTAAATTGTGGATAGAAACAAGGGGGGAAACATGGAACGACTTTGAGTCCAGCCATCAAGATCCGACGGTCATATCCGCCCGAGTATGGCCGGTCTACGTCCGGACCTGGCGCTGTCTCATCATGACATGCGCCCAATCCAGCACTATTCCGTCGCACAAGGCAATGAATCCCATTCCATGCAACCCGGACTCCCCAGAGTCGCCCCCCCCTCCCGGAACCCTGTCCAACACGAGTCAACAGGGGCTGCTAAGCGCGGGGTTGCCTCCCCTCCTCCCGATCTCAGGTGTTTAAGACTGCCGAATTCGGTAAGCCTCGACACGTCCGTTGTCAACGCACCCATGACGAGAAGATATTCGAGGGTGTTTGTCTGGCAGAATAGCACGCGTTAGTAGTAGAGCCAAAGGGCGGGGTCGTTTTGGAATATGCTTAGAAACGAGGGGCGGGGTTGGCATCCATCCGTCCTGACGTCGAGAAACATCGGGACTCAAAACTTCTTCGTCGTCGTCAACATCGAGCGGTTTTTATTCTCGCATCACGCAACATTGTTCCCTTCTCCGCATTAGGCTTCCTCCACACAGTATCTTCAACTCTCTCTCTCTCCGAGGAGAACTTACAATGGGCAAGGACACCATCACCCTCGCTTCCGGCCGTGAGATGCCTCTCGTGGGCTTCGGTCTGTGGAAGGTCCCCCGCGAGTCTTGCGCCGACACCGTCTACAACGTCAGTATCAGCGCTCCTCCCGCAGCCCCGAGCGATGCCGCCCAGGAGATATGAGTGTGGAACTTGCTGACATGACTCTTCCATGCAAGGCCATCAAGACGGGCTACCGCCTCTTTGACGGCGCCTACGACTACCAGAACGAGAAGGAGGCCGGAGAAGGGGTCCGCCGCGCCATCGCCGACGGCCTCGTGAAGCGCGAGGACATCTTCATCACCACCAAGCTCTGGAACAACTACCACCGCAAGGAGCACGCCATCCCCACGGCCCGGAGGCAGAACGAGGCCTGGGGCCTGGGCTACATCGACCTGTTCCTCATCCACTTCCCCGTTGCCCTCAAGTACATCGACCCTGCCGTCAACGAGTACCCTGTAAGCCTTGCCAGCCCTCCCCCTCCCCGTCCCAACCCCCCGACGACCGAGAGACAGAAAAGGCTGAACTAATGGCGGCGGCGGGGGGTGCCGGGGTGGAAAAACAGTGCTGGTGGATAGACAAGGACCAGAAGATTGTCGAGCCCGACAGCGTCCCCATCCGCGAGACCTGGGAGTGCCTGGAGACGCTCGTCGACGAGGGCATCGCAAAGTCCATCGGCGTCTCCAACTTCCAGGCCCAGTCGCTCTACGACATGCAGTCCTACGCCCGGCACCCCGTCTCGTCGCTGCAGATCGAGCACCACCCCTACCTCGTGCAGCCCGACCTCGTGGCCATGGCCCGGGAGCACAACATCACCGTCACCGCCTACTCCTCCTTCGGGCCCCAGTCCTTCATCGAGATCGCCAACGGGCGCGCCCTCGACGCCGAGGGCCTCTTCGACGTCGGCCCCGTCAGGGAGGCCGCCGAGCGGCACGGCGTCACCCCGGCCCAGGTCCTGCTCCGCTGGGCCACCCAGCGCGGCGTCGCCGTCATCCCCAAGAGCAACAGCCAGCACCGCCTGAGGCAGAACCTCGAGGTCAACGGCTTCGACCTGGCGCCCGAGGAGCTCCAGGCCATCTCCGACCTCGACCTCGGCCTGCGCTTCAACGACCCCGGCTTCTACCTGCCCCAGCGCCCCCTGCGCATCTTTGCCTGACCGCGACCCCTTACAAAGAGTATGATGGACGGATGGTGTTCAATAGGGCAGTCTTCGGGAAAGAGAGGACGGGGTGCCGGGGATGGCGTGGAGGGTCACAAAAGCCGTCATAGATTGATAAACTACGTTCCCAACCGCAATAACCTCACTCACTCCCCCCCCCCCTTCTTTTTGCGAGGCGTCCGTCGCATGTGCTCCGCCAGTAACCGTCCGAAAGACTTGCGTGTGCTCGTCGACCACGTGAATCATGGCAAAGTTGCAGACTCTCCTCGACTCCCACGTGATGTTTCACTGATCCTCGGAAACTCTGCCCCCGGACGCACGTCGGCCTATCGAAAGCCGAAGCGGACCTCGGTCTTCTGGACGAACCGGCGGCAGCAAGCATCATCCCGGGCACACCAACGAGACACAGACATGGTGCTTACAGTTTCCTAATCTGGCAGTGAGCAAAAAGGGATAAAAAACAGCACGCCTCGTGGGGTTCGATGAGGAAGTCCTACACGCTTGCATATTGCCCAGACCCCCCCCCCGGAGCGGCGGTGGTCTGGTGTATTGTTGCCACTCGAGGGAGGCCGCATATCGGTTAGAATGTTCGCGTGACGGGACGGCGCGCATGCGGCCGGAGAGGGAGGTTTGTTCCGCGGGTTCTGGTCGGTTGGATCGTCATTCCCTCTTCTCAAATCCGCCTTGCAGCAGTGCTTAATTATTCTGTCTTTTCTGTTGTAGCTTAATGACATTACCGCACACAGCCCCCCCTTCGCGACTGTTATGTATTCAGGGAGTATATACGACTCGCCCAACTTCTTATAGACTTGACTGGAGTAAACCACCCTCCTCGATCTCCCTTGGACCGCCAGCGCGACGACAGATCAAGCTCGAGTTCATCAACAGGTACCGCGACACGTGGCCCGCCGGCATCGCCTGCCTAAGCGGCGGGACCCTGGACCTCAAGAGCCTCATCTCGCACACGTTCCCTCTCGAGAAGGCGGCCGACGCCCTTACACTCGCCTCGGACTACAGGAACGGCAGCATCAAAGTGCACATTGTGGATGAGGTTGACTCCCCCGTCTTCCGAGGACCAACAGTGGCAAAATCACCGTTGAGTAGCTGAGGGCGCGAGGCCCGTCGGCATGGGTGGTAGGAAGCGTGAGATAACCAGTATTTACAGCGTTGCGGAGTCCACGACCGTTTGAGGGAACGATGGTTGTTCTTGTTTATTGACGGATATAATCGCTCTAGGCCCCCATAAGCTGAGGAATGACTTTGAACTTCACTCTCGGGTCCACAGTTCACACCTCGGAGTGTTCCGGGAACCGCGGGCTTATGTTAGTCTCGGTGTGGTTTCCCCATCAGACATACGACATAAGGGGACGAGCAGCCGATTTCCATTGCTTCCGTGTAAGAATTAACATTAAGCCGTTATGCTGTGTAAGGTATTCTACCCCTGTCCCTTTGAGGCCCAGAGTTCCGATGCAGTATTGCACGGCCATGCCGTTCGTGCTTTCTGCAAGCTGGATACGGGCTTCCGCGGGCTAGCTTCGGTCTTTAAACGGCGCAGCCTTTTCATCCCAGCTGTTGAGCATGGAGAATCCGTTTCCCACGTGAGGTAGCGTTCGGAAATCAACCTCATCTCCAAGTCGACTTTTCAGGATGCCGTTGTCGGTGAAGGAAACAGGCGTCCCGTCCCTGCAGCAACGGTCCTACAGAAGTTGAGGGTCTCAACCTTTGATACGCCCATACAGCCGCATGCATTAGGCGCCAGACTCGCGAGCTGTAGTTTTGTTTCAACCAAAGCCTTCGGAGGCGAATTAAAGGCGGGTTTTCTCTCGTTACTCTTCACTTTCTTATCCCAAAGTTTATGACTAGCCATCTCCCGTCCTCCTTGCTGTGTCCCAAAGTAAAGGACTCGACATAGTGGTTCTGCATCTCGGTGAACTCGAGACACATTTTCGCTGCACCAACTCCAAAAGGAGTCTTTTCGAGCAGGTCGCTAAACCGCCAGTCTTGCTTGCCTGCAGGCGGCCTTTTGATGGTCATCATCGGCTCGATCACGTCGTCTGTATCTTCTCCGTCGTCCGAGGCGTACATGTAGCTGTCCCCGTAGTCATCCATGTCGTCGTCTGACCCGTCGTCGTCTTCTCCCTGCGTCTTGGCCAACTCGTCTTGTTGGCGGGCTGACCAGATGCGGTCGAGAACCACGACGGTGTCACCATTCATCACGGCTAGGTACTTGATATGTTTCAACTTGGACGCGCTGGTCTTGGAGGACTCTTCCCAGATGCTCAACAAGGCCTCCCGGGTCTTGATAACTCTGTCTTGGTTACCGATGTGTGTGATGTCGATTTGATCCCAAAATCTGTCGATGGCGATGAAAGCTTGGAATTGCCCAGGACCAGTAACATCCATATAGTCTTTGCCTTGTGGTTCAATCTTTAGACCTAATGTTTTGTCATCTCGTACTGGTCTAGGTTGAGCACCTATTACTTGAGTATAGAGTAAAGCCGTGATAAGGAGAAGCGGGGATAACAAAACATGCCTCATTTTGGGCCATCGCACAGAGGGATAAGTGTAAGAGGGAGGGACTGAGGGACACAGACTTGAATAATAGGTGCTAGGAGTTTTTACACGGAATTTTCTCGTTCACGCTCTCTGAAGATTCTAGATCAGCTCAGCTAGTTGCTAATACTACATATTATCTAGTCTTATGCGCTCTACGTACTTTGGTGATTGGGAAGAATGTGCACGTATATCTAGGCCAGGTACGGAGTAATGTTACATACTATGCTGTCTTAACTATATTTGGAATCAGCCACTATAGAACTAGATTATTAATTAGCTACTGACGGTAAATTCGAGTGCATTGGATACTCAAGGTTTATGCATGTCCAGTATTTTAACTCTATGTATAGTACACCCTGGCCATTTTAAAATGACTTATGCGTGCACGTTGGCAAGATTCTGTCAATATGGCTGACTCGCGATACGCGTAGATTAATATTACTAATATATTGAACCCGTCTTTGTTGTTCAAGGATCTTAGAAACTGCTATCGAGGTAATAGGAAATCTAAAGCCTGTCAATGTCCCAGGAGATGTGTTGAAAAGGATTGGCCGCCGGTCGCAACTCCGGTACTGCAGACTGTACCCTTCCATGTGCCCGCCCGGGACCGAGAGATACAGGGACTACCGTTGTCCCTGACATCAGGATGCGCTGACTTGACATGGCAAGGGCGAAGCTGGCCTTGCATGGCGCGGAACAGTACGGCGGGAGGCGGAGGATGCCCCCAGCAAGACCTCTGCCAATGGGTCCTGCGACAAGCATGATCCCGTGTCGGTTCCCGTAAGTGCGACGGCCGCACATGCGAACAGAGCAGAGGTCGAGGGGAAAGCTCCCAATACCTCAGTCCAGCGGTGTGAGACAGTTCACAAGGTAGCGCCGGCTCTGGCGGTCGAGTACGAGATCCGGGGACGCCCTGCACGGCGTCGAGCCCTCTCCGCTGAAGGAGGAGAGACGCGTGGCCGGCCGCCAGGGATCATCAGCTTCCCCCCCGGTGGACCGACTCGACGAATCTCGCCAGATTGACCGTAAGGAAAAAACACCGCCGCCCGATGTTTTCCCAGCCGGTTTAGAATAAGCAACGACTTCCAGCGAGTCGACAGCAGACGCTTGCTTTCGCAGCTGAACGTGTGACGTCGGATGCGTGAACTGCGCGCGCCATTCCGGGAGAACCAAGATGCCCGGGTCTTAGGGACCCATGGGTCCGGCCATCCATGAAGTGTAGATGGCCAGTTAGAGCCCGGCAAACGGCGCGTCTCACCAAGCCCGACATACTCGTACCGTCGGAACACAGCTCCCGTCGAAAGGTGCAATTGCCGGAATCACTCACCGGAGTGCCAAAGGCGCAACACAGCCCGGTCCCCCGGCGGGCGCACGACCGACCCAAGACGAGGACGCGGTTTCTGTTTCGGCCTTCGATGTTGTCATCGGTCGTCTTGACGCCGATTTCCGACGCGCTCGCTTCGTTGGGACTTGTGATCAGGGAGAGGCGCGCAATCTACCCGGGAAACGTCATCTCATCTCTCGCGGATGAGAAGCATGGACGGGTTCCTGCGTTCCCGAGAAACGGCGTCCACTAAATACCAGGCTGGAAGCGGGATAGGAAGCTTTGATAGTAGTTAATCGTACGCGGCGAACAGATGGAGATGGACTCTGAGATGGTGGGCGTGGTCGAACGTTGGGCAACTGGATGGCGACGAACCAGTCGCAGGATGTTGGATCGAGGCTTGAGGAAGAGACTCCGCCCCCACCTCCCGGCCACGCGGACGCTGTGTTTCCAATATGCATCGACAAGGAGGTTCGGCCGGGACATGGCCCAGGACGTTCGCGGGGCGCGCGGGTCGCGTCTGTCTGTCACCGCTCTGGTACCGAAGAGCTCCCCCCCTCCCCCCATGTTACATACCGCCGCCTTGCGAACGGGGACGTTCTCGGTAAGAGACCGACTACTGTTACTTCGTAGGTCGTGTCAACGGTTGTGGAATCGCTGCGATCTGCTCCCCCACGGCGCAGAGCTCCCGGTTGGGATCGTTCTCGTAACTTGTCTTGCACCGCACCGGTCTAAAGAAGTTCTGGCTCAGTTAACGGGTGGTCGGGCAGCTGCGTCATCAACTCGAAGAAGCATTGCCATTGTAGCATGGCATTGAATCGAGGGGGGGGAGCTCGGCCTCCTACCGCACTGAGCATCGCTCCAGTGGATACTTGGTCAAACAGAGCAACAACTGGCGAAGAACGCCTGTCGGTTGCGCGGGTAGTAAGAGTGGTTCCCCGGGAGTTGACGGCGGGAAGTCGAATCGAATCATCTCGGCCGGGTAACAGAAGGCCAGGACCAGGTTGAGAGGGGCGGCGTGCCTGGGGAAGCTTACGAAGCAATCACGCCACCGAACCATATACTCGTCGCTATAACTTCGCATCGGGTGAGCAGGGGAACCTTGCTTCGGCTCGGGATGCACAGCAAAAGCAGTTGGGATATGTGTGCGGAGCAACTGCTCCTGCAGGCCCCCCCCCCCCCCCCCCCCCCCCCCCCCTCCCTCCCTCCCAGGAACGACGCAGGCATTGAGAGGAAACGAAGGCCGAGAGAGAAGTGAAGCAGGAACCCCCGAAGTTTAGCCATGACAGAATAGTATTCGTCGGACGCGTGAGGGGGAGGGGAGGCCTGGAGCTTGGGATTGATATACGAGATGGTACAGAGGGCCCGAAAGGGGGGGGAGAGAAACGGCAGTTCGTCACGAACGCTTGCGGCGCATTGCCGACCGCTGCCCCCCCGTGACACTCTGACGCGAATCCCAAAGGGCCAAGAGTGACGACGCCATGCTCGACGCCGCGTCCTGGAGGCGATGGCATTGAGCGTACGTATGTACTGGTCATGCATGTGGTTGAAGGGACACAGTGACAGACAGGCTGTGAGCGTCGATTATTCATGATGATTCCCTTGGGAGGTTTCCGTCCGTGTTTTCAACGTCTCCAAGTCCCCCCCCGCGAGGAACAAACCGCCTTGCAAACGGTACCTCGGTGGCATCTTTTAGCCCACGTGTGCGCGAGCGGCCGCCTGCATCGGATCCTTGCCGAGCAAATGCAATTTCTTTTCGTCTCATGTTTGCACCGTTTCGTCACGGCGCTGCCGTTGACTAAGCGGTTACTGGAGCCTTCCTCCGGGCTTGCTGCCGAAGGGATGTGAGTGTATTGGTGTGGGTGTGAGCGAGAGCGCATATGTGAGAGAGCAAGTGAGAGTCAGTGAGAGAAGAGAGAGAGCATGGCGTATCGGCTCAAAGGCCCGTGGATCATACGCCCAGCCGCCCATCACATTCGAATATCTCACTCACCCTACACCACCTTGGCCGAGCCGCAGGTGTGGAAGAATCTGCACACCAAGGCCCAAGGCCCAAGACCATGACCAAGACCAAGACCAAGACCAAGACCAAAGAGAACGACCTGACGGCCACTTGAAACACGGCCAAATATCCCAGAAGCAAAGCCCCCCTACGGCTCCATACGCCCACATCGGCCCCACCGAGAACGTCAGGTCGGAAACACAGCTTCACGCCATCTCATCATCACCGGTGGGTATGGACGGACGCCGACGATCCAATCCTCATGATCTTCCCGCCAGATCGCCGCCCACCCTGCCACCCCTGCGTGGCCCTGGCTTCCCGAAAGAGTATCGCCCATTTGAGCCTCAAACGGTCGCGGAACAACATCAGACACCTTGGCGGCAGGCGGGCATGGCGGGCGCCCAGCGTCACCGTATGGCGTATAGGCACACGACCTTTGCGTCCACCGTCGTCGGACGTCGTCGGCGATGCTCTGCGTATTATCTTGGGGCCGTCGTGGAGATCCACAATGCTTCCTCCTCCTCCCCCCCTGTTGTCGCCATCTTATCATGGACCGCAAAGTGCCCCAGTCAAAGAGTCTTGTTGGGTCTTGGCTTTTGAGAGTTTTATTTCCCATATCCTCCCTCTTCTAGTGTCTACCTGCTAGCCCCGTTTCTAATATAATTCAAAATTTAGACTTACTTCTAAAGTCTTGAGTTGTGTTCTCCGTCTTCACCACTTTCCCTTCCCTTCAAATAAGAACCCCTCCCCCCCCCCCTCCTAGCGAGGAATAGCCGTCTTTTCCCGTCAAGACAGGCCATTACAGTCATTTACGCATCATACTGCCTTTTTAATCACGTTTGGGGATAGTCACTGTTGAGCAGTGTTCGCTTTCTGTCATTCTCTCGGCTTCTTCTTCGACTCACTTCTCTCTTTGCTCAACATGAGATTCAACTCGGCCTTGGCCTTGGTGGCCGCTGCCACAGTCGGCGCGATGCCCCAGCCCGTCAAGAGAGACCCTTTCCCTACGGATGGAACCGTCGTGGGAGGCGTTCCTCACCGTCCTTTTAGGAGTGAGTTCCTAACCGCCCCCCCCCCACCCCCAAAGAGTACAGAGTGTGCTCAGCCATTTGGCCGCAATGACTAACAACATGGCCCAGTCAGGAGACAGGCAGCACCGGCAACCCCTCAAGGCAACCAAATCATCCCGGTGGTAGTCGGCGGTGCGCAGGACACCTTCGTCCCGAACCTGATCCAGGCCCAGGTCGGCGACATCGTGCAGTTCCAGTTCAGCAACGGCAACCACACCGTGACACAGAGCGCCGAGGGGGCCGCGTGCCAGCCGCTGCAGGCGACGAACCCCACCGCCATCCACAGCGGCCACATCCCGTACCAGGACGGCCAAGCCATGGTCGGGACCTTCAACATGCCCATCACCAGCACCGCGCCCATGTTCCTGTACTGCGCCACCGGGCCGCATTGCCAGGAAGGCCAGGTCATGGTGATCAACCCGTGAGTTAGCGAGAACGGTTTCCCCGACGCGTGAGGGGGGTTTCACGAGCGCTTACAGAAGTCGATAGCACGTCCGCGGGCCAAGTCGTCCAGTACTCCAAACTATCGACGGCCTCGCAGAAGAGCGTCGACGGGACCGCGGTTGCCGGTGGGGCTGTCGGGCAGATCCCCCTGGCGAACGCGGCCTTTGTCCCGGCGCCGGCGCAACAGGGCGGCGCCGGCGGCGGCGGCGGTGGTCCTCCTGCCGCAGCCCCTGCCGCTCCGGCCGCCCCAGCTGCTCCGGCCTCGTCACCCGCTCCCGCTGCCTCTGCCGCTCCTGCCGCCGACCCTGCCCAGGACCCGGCTGCTGCACCGGCGGCTACGCCGGCCGCTCCCGCGGCCTAGCGGACCTTCAATATTCTCTCGTTGGGGTCAGGGAAATCGACCGCGATGCAGAGCACGCCTTGGTTCAACCAAAAGAAAAAAAGAAAAAATAAAAGACTTCATTCTAAACAAATAGTTCAGTTTGTCACAGTGGCAGAGCCCTGTGTGCGGACGGTCCGTTGTCACCGAAGCGGACGAACCGGCACCACGATCCACACGTGTAGTTTCCGTGTCATGTATATACTACTCCCCGCAGCCGGTGTTCGGCCATTGTTTCCGTAAGTTTATATCGGTTGAGAGAAAAAAGCCTGCCTGTTGATGCTGGGATTTGGGGATTGGGAGAGACCAAGACAATAAGATACAATCAAAATCGACGACGCTTGATGCGGAACACATGCTCCGTCCACTCGGCATAATAGGTCAAAATGCATTGAGACTCGGGCTACTTGACAGATTTTCCGTGCTACGTGTATGTATGTAAATGTGCTCAAACGATGTCGCGCGCCGGCAGCCCCCGACGGCGCCAAACTCTCAAAGTTCAACACCAACCTTGACACCGCTGACTCCCTTGAAGAGCACGTCGACCGCTTCGTTCAGCCCCCCGAGCCCACCGGCGACCTTGCGCCAGGGCAACGTCACGATCTTGTCGTTGGCCACGGCCTGCGAGAGGTAGGTTCCGTAGGCCCACTTGAGCAATTCCGAGTTCTCCGGCTTGCCGAGCGACGCACCCCAGGACGCGAACTCCGCGGAAACGCCCTCGGGAAAACTCGAGCCGTCGGGGGGCGGCGGCAGCAGCGCGAGTATCTTCCCGCCCCCCTGCGCCGCGACGACCTGGGCAAGGATGCCGAACGTCGGCTCCAGGGAGATGGAGTCCACGACGTGGTCGTAGGGTCCCTGCGCGACGAGCTCCTTCACGATCGCGTCTGGGGGCCGGGTGTGGTCGACCACGTGGACGGCGCCGAGCCTCGCGACGAGGTCCCGGTGCGGCGGGGAGATCGTGGTGACGACTTGGTACCCGGCCTGGGCGAGGTACTGCGTCGCGAAGCTGCCGAAGCTGGACGACCCGCCGTATACCAGGACCTTTGTGCCGTTCGACGGGGCTTTGCCGACGGGGTCGGGCCTCTCGAGCCCGAGGTGCGCGTTGAACAGCCCGACGACGGTGGACAAGTTGCCGATCAGGCTGACGGGGTCGCGGAGGTCGACGCTTGCCGGGATCCTGCTCGCCGTCGCCTCGAGGGACACGACGTACTCCTGGAAGGCGCTGTAGTTGTTGCCGGAAGCGCCGCCGGCCTTGGCCGCCGCGACCCTGTCGCCGACTTTGAAGCCGGTCACGTCGCTGCCGACGGCCGCGACCGTGCCGCCGTAGCTGAGACCGTGGATGGCCGGGTACGGGATAGGGAAGAGGGCGAGCTTTATCAGCTTCGCGTCGACTGGGTTAAGCGCGATGAACTCGTTCTTGATCAGGAGCTCGCCAGGTCCGGGCTGTGGGGTTGTGACGTTCTGCACCTCCAGCGGAGCTTTGGGCTCGGGTTGGACGGCAGCCGAGTGAGACATTACGAAGTTTACTACGAAGCGGGAATACGGGTGTCTTTAGGAACGTATATGGGTTTTTTGTGTATTGGCTCTCGATCAAGCCAAGGTGCAGCGGTTCATGCAGCGGTTCATGCAGCGTTGAGTAGGTCGTTGGCGTTGTGATGACGAGGACAACCTGGATGATGGAGGTTCTACTTACTAGATATATCAAGAAGAAGAATTGACTCAAAGTTCAACATCCGCCGGATTTGTCAGCCCGATTACGATGCGAACGCAATTGAAGACGCCATTGATGGTGGGTGATTGCTCAGCAAAGTTGCAACAATAATAAACCCCCGCCGGAACGCCCCGCCGTGGTGTAACCAGTAGCTTCTTGTTGGCATGCAAGACGTACGTTTCTGCCGGGGTGGCAAGTCATGTGCCGAGTTGTCTAGAGTTCCCGTGTGTCAACCGCGATGTATTCGATCGGGCCGCTCGGCATGATCGGATTTGTAAGAACCCCGCGCTTTATAAAGACAAGACGATGGAGCCTCGCGAGCCGAACAAGACGCGAACAGCGCCTACCAATGGCACTAGAGGCCGGTTAACATAACCTTGACACAAGTGAGTAACAGGCTCGAAATCGTTCCAGACTTTCCATTCTAGATGAACTTGTGGCCGACAATTCTTAAAGTCTGATGCCCAAGCATTGGTTTTGTTCCTGAACTTTCCCGACAACGTAGACGTCTGTGCTACGACGAGTCATGCGAAGCTGGCAAGCAAGGCATACACAACATATACACAAAGTTCAATGCGCCCACTCTTCTCCTAGGCGCGATAACTATGGAACCAAATGTCATAAAATATCTTTCTGACGATATAAACTTCAGGTCTGGAACGATACTCATTCGTAACTTACGGAGGTTGCGTCCGAGATTGCGAGCTTGACGGACTGTGTGTACAAGCTGTCGAATGGTCTATCCTAAATGATGGTGATTACGCCAGACGACAACTGCGGACATGGCTTATGAGGTGATGTTAAGTGATATTGTTTCATGTTTGGGTTGAAATTCCCGTAGCAGAAAAGGTGCTTTGCCCATTTTCACTGCTATTGGGGTTCTGACTTTGGCCATTGCGGCAACTCTCCGATGCAATTACATGCAGATCATATTCCCATTCATGAGATAGTCGGGTCATAAACTGCGTGCCTATAATTGGGAATATCTCCGAGTAGAAAGAAGTTCATGTCACCCTAAGCAACCCTAAAAATACTTGCCTATCATTACAGAATCAGGTAACGCGCTTTTCAGTGGCCTAACCTATCAGGTAGCTTCTGAACATTATGTCTCATGCAATCTCCGTTGTGACTAAGCGCCGACTTGCAGGTGTATGATGTGCAGCCACAAGAGGCACTTGGACAAGACGAACTTGCAATATCTACTGTACGGCGGTGATGGGAAGAATGAAACAAGGAGTTGTCCACGGGCGTACTATTGGACGATTTGGAATCGGCCAACACAAATGTTGCAGATCCCAGTGATAGACATTTGGGGCCACGAACCAGTCAGTAATATTATCAATAAGACATGTTCGAGCTTTTGGCTGATACGGCCGAACGAGCCCGAGATAGCGGCGACAGTATTCAGATTAAAGATGACAACACCGAGACTCATGACTTGCAGCAGTCTCTAGCAAGCGTAGGGGGGGGGGCTGATGCAGCTAGCTGCCCCTTGCCTCTTTGATTGGAAACGTATTAGTCCCGGCCCGCCCGAATAAGCAAACACTTCCCAAGTCTGCAGAAGACGCCGCAGTCATTTCCCCGACAGCCGGCAGACGCGAATCGGAGTGACGGGGCCAAGCAATGAGGAAACATGTTTCCCGAGGCAAGGGTTAATATATAGCCTGCCGCATATTGAAATGAAGGCGCCGGGCTTTGAAAGGTCCGCCAATCGGATTCGGCTGAACAGCCTGCCCCGGGCCCCGAACAAACTTGCACGCCTCTTCATCTTAGTTTATGAGTGTGTGGAAGACAGTTCACTGCGCTGTGGACCATTGGGTTTCTGACTGAGATAGACGGCGGTAAATGATTTACCCAGCCCGTTACGGCCGGGTGGACTTTTGCAATTAACGTCTACGGCAACTATGCTTCTACAGCAACTATGCTTCTCCCCCAATGAAGTAATATGTACAAAGGATGCAAGACTCTAGGCGGTACTCCATCATCCCCTTTGCCCATTCGAGGAAAGAAATCAGACCTCGTCCTCGGCGTCGTGGGGGACCAAGCTGAGGTGGTTCAGGCCGGCCCGCGCGTGCTTCTTGACCCAGGCGGCGTTGCGCCTCTTGAACATCATCTTCGGCAGGGCGTCGTTGAGGCAGACGTCGACCTTCATGCAGACGCCGCCCGCGCAGCAGCTCTGCTTGATGCAGACCTCGCCGCTGCCGCAGTCGCCGGTGGTGTCGCAGCTGGGCCTGCACTCGTTGGGCTGGGCGCAGACCTTGCGCCCCTCGACGGTCTCGAAGCACACGCAGCCCGACTCGCCGCCGCAGATGGGGATCGTCGCGGCGCCGCAGCTCCAGGCGCTGCCGCAGGACAGCGCGGGGCGGGTGACGTTGACGTAGGGCGCTAGGGTCGTCGTCGCGACGACGGACACGGTCGAGGTGACGGTGGCCGCCGGGGCGGTGGTCGTGGCGGCGGTCGCGCCGAAGCAGGAGCAGGCGGAGCTGTAGCGGGCCGCCTCCGAGCAGGCCGAGGCGTACGCAGGGATGGCCTTGGTGGAGATGGCCGTCTCGGCGGCCTGACGCTGGACGATGGTCCTGGTGGAGTTGGCCGTGACGGTCTGGATGCTGGACTCGGTGACGTAGACGGTGCTGACGACGGGGGTTAGCAAGGGGGAGCCATTAAGTGGACATGAGCCGGATAGAGCTTACGAAGCAGCCGGGGTCTCTGTGACGGCGAGGAACGAGCTGCACTCGGCCATGCGGACCTCCATAGTGGCAGTGCCGAAGCGGGTGGCCCTCACGGCGCGGAGGCAGTTGTCGGCGTTGCAACCCGTGGCGCGAGCCTTCACGACGGGAAGAACATCCCCATTGTCGATGAGTGCGGCGGATGCCGCGGCGGCGAAGAAGGCAACAGACGAGAACTTCATGTTGAAAGGGCGGGTGGCTGTGCGATTGTGTCGAACTTTTGCAAAGAATGTGATGTCCGTACTCGTCGAGAAAGAAGACCTCGGAGAGAGAGAGAGACGTAAGATGAGAAAGAATGAAGAATGAAGAACGAAGAAGATCTTGCTGTTGCGTTGCCTTGAGATGCTCTTCTCCGTCTTGCCTCGGACGAGAGACCGAGGCCTTCTTATATCCTCCTGAGCAACCTACCCCCTCGCCCCAAGAATCCCGTCGCCACGGGCCGCACAGCATCAGAGACAGAGAACCACACCATGCAAGGGACGCAGATAAGCAGCACCCTGGTGGTTAGTGCCCCAGCAACCTCGGAAGGAAAAGCAAACAGCACTCAAACCCTGACGTCGTAGTCCAGGGCAGCACGAGTCTTGCCGTCATTTAGCGAAGCGCCTCCGCAACCCCGGGGAATGTAAAAGCGGTGGTGGTGGCTAGAGCAAGCAAGACATCCACGGAAGAAAAGGACAAAAAAAAAAGCATCTGAGCCCCCTCCCTCCATCAATAACGGAAAAATAGCAGGAAAAGTAGGAACCCGGGGACGGCTGACGGCATCATGGCCAGGGTGGGCTGCGCTTTCTCGTCCCCTTCTCGACCGGGATGGCATCCGGGAGGCCGTTTGTTTGGGTCCGAGGACATGGGAGCCGCAGGGGAGGGAGCCTCATTCGACTCGGGCACAAACAGGTGGCTTATCACCGTCTCCTCGCCCTCGCAAGGCTTCGTGTCGTTGGTTGTTTGCTGGCCGTCCGCGGCCGAGGACCTGCAGTAGCGCGGCGCATCGTTGCCCGAAGGATCGATTAGGAGAGCTGCACCCGCCCCGTCCATCGCAGGTGAACGAAGACCCCAAACTGTCCGTGGATGGATAAGCTTGTCTTACTATCGCGTTCCCGCGCAACCACAATCCCTTTGTTCGAAGCATGTCCGAGGTCGAATACGGAAAGGGAGGGGTGGCGGCTCAACAGTTTGTACCTTAAAACGAGCCAAACTCGGCCGCTGAACTTTGCTGAATCGGCGTGGCAGACAGCTTCTGTACCGACCCCTCGGATGACCGGTCGACGTCACGTTCAAAGCTTGCCTTGCGTCTGGCAGGCCGAGAAAGGTGTCTCGCGCTGACTATTTTCGGCACATTTTGGTCTCACGCGATATTCGATATATCGGCCGATCTCAAGCCCGACCCCGGTAATCAAACAGGCCGCCGATCTCCGCCCCGTTGTTTCTACAAACAACATTAGAGCCGCGGAGACGAAAGGCATTCCAACATTACAGGGTGGTCCGTATTGTGCAATCACCGACTTGGGGCAATCTTGTGAGCGCGCTTGCTGGACAA
The DNA here is from genome assembly GCA_030867225.1 of Colletotrichum caudatum. Classification (NCBI taxonomy): domain Eukaryota; kingdom Fungi; phylum Ascomycota; class Sordariomycetes; order Glomerellales; family Glomerellaceae; genus Colletotrichum; species Colletotrichum caudatum. The sequence goes on from MU846424.1 coordinate 21,542, forward strand.
ACAAGCAATTGAAGCAACTCATCGAGACGGGTCTCCGTGAGAGCGCATGGCAAACAGAAACCGCGGTGGAGGCCGTCCATGACGAGGGGCGCCGGCCGCGGGCTTCCCGCTCCCTCCCCCCCCATGCTAGCGCGGCCAAGGCTGTCTTAACTCTGAGCAAAGCCCACGGGAAATGGCCAGGAGCGTCCATAATGAGCCGTTGTGGCTTGTTCTAGTGCGACTAACGAGCACATTGGGAAGCTGAAACCGCGAAGGGTGTCCTTAGGGTTGGTATGCAAGCGATGACTGGGGTTGGAGTGCTTGGTGCCATGCGAGGAACGCGCTCTCTTTATCTAGCAAGCCGAGCTTTCGTACGACCCGAGCGGGTAGACACGAATGACGGGAACGGAGGCGTCATTGGGTGGCCCCGATCCGCGATGGGAAGCTGTGGCCGATGCGGACCAGTCCGTCGAGACGAGTTTAGCCGGGTCAAAGCAGAGAGAAATCATCCGAAGCTAAGAACACCATTGTGATATATGTAGGATTGTGTCGCTGCTGCACATTTTAGCGTCCGTTCAGGAAGCAAACCGGATACATAAACCTGGCTCTATACTGTTCTCCCCCCCCCCCCCCCTTGTTCCAAAGGTGGATTTTGTGCAGGATTAATTAGGTAAGGCAGCAGTTGAATTGTTGGGCGCTGTCACTGGGAAGTGTTGGGACGTTGTTTTGATACCTTGATATGCCTCGGTGTTGTTGTTGTTTGCTGGCTGAGTTTATGCGCAAAACTTTGGAAGTGGGAAGCGACATACACTTGCCGCCAGCCTCCCTGGCTGGTTGGCCTGATAAAAATTTCCAGAGGGAGGGTATATTGGATCCATATGGGGAAGCTAGTGAGCATAGTGAAGTGGAAAAGACACAACTAATGGACTTGGCATGTCTCGGTGCGTCCTAGAATCAGCCTGGAACCTTTTCACAGGTGATCCCTCAAAACTCACAACATGCACAAAGAATGAATTCACCGCCCATGATGGTGCCATGAGAGATTCACGGCAGGGAGATACGAAAGCCATAAGCGTACTTCTGGTGAAGGTATATACGTATATGCAATAGTGTCGATGTCAAAGTAAATAGATGAAACGAGCTTATGAGGCCATCGCCACATGCTGTTGATAACTATCATTGCCACAATATACTAACTACAGGAGGAAAAGGTGACATGACCATTTTTCATACAATGCTATCGGACCTTGCCCTCGAAATTTTCGTGTTGAGTGCTACACCGAGTAATATACCTCGTTTTCTACTTACTTCTGCTTCTCATATGGAGTATATTCGTGTTGGCTCCGAGTTAAACCATCCCTCCAGAGTCTAATGTGACTACAGACCGCTTTGTATCTCTTTCTACACCAATACTTTTGTCCAATGACAAGGGCAACATGACCGCAGCTGGGGTACAGCCAGTCAGTCCACGCCAGGCACCGGTTCGGTCTACCTAATGTCACACACAGTTCATGAAATAGTAGTAGTTTCCTAATTTCAGAGAGCCTCCCGCGGCTCGTGCTGCCATATCGTAGGCCTCGCGTGAGTTGCGTGACAGCAAACGGGTCAAGGAAGCGCCATGGCTGTATGCATCAACCTCTGCGGAATCGCGGGCCCACAGAGACGCAGCAGATAGGTCGAGGGGCAAAGGGGGCCGCAACGGCGGGGGCTACCACGGCGAATGCAGCCGTACGATGAATGAGAAGTTCAAGAAACCTCATGTCTGTGCTGAACAAGCTTGCGAATTGGGTTGGAAGATAAAGTTCAAGGCGACAGAGAATTAAACACACGTCACAGATACCCGGGCGTAGAACCGGAACAAAACGCACACTTGGGGAGATTTTCTTCCCTTGGTTGGGGAACCACTGCAAACGCGCCGCCCTGGTTAGAATAGAAGCTTTGTTTTTGTTTTGTTTTATCCCACTGACAAGTCGGAAATTACCGGCTTTATTCGTAAAGTGCCAAGCGGCGTGGTGGTAGCGACATAACCGGCTAAACAAAGGGGCAGCCGTCGGCTTGTCCGTTAATCTAGCAAATCCCAGCAATTGATAACTACATAAATGCATGGCGAGACATCGTGAGGACCGCCGCGAAGGAAACCAAGCTAGACTTTTTTATCAAAAACCTTGCAACATCCCACGACGCGACTTATATCCGTCTAACCCTGGAATAATATTCTTTGTCCTCCTTCTTTTCCTCAACAAGAAACGTACAGTCGTTACCTGTGTCGGTGCAGCTATGGCGAGTCAGTTACTGGCTCTCATCCCCTTTCTAGGGCTGGTTAACGCGGCACTTTTACCTAGAGGCGGGGATGTCGCAGTGGATAACAAATGGATGGATCACGATAAGATTTTACCTATACCTACCACGCTCGACGGCGGTGTCATGGGTGGTCTGGAGGACCGGTTTTCGCCGCTGCTGCATGCCGTGGCTGGATGCACCCCCTATGCTGCAGTTGATTCGAACGGCTATGCCGGGTAAGTGCTACAAGATTCTTGTGATTTGGGATTTGTCTAAGAAGATCAACAGTGCAGGACTGGAGCCGGCGGGTGACGTAACTGGCAAATGCCGTGATTCCAACCACGCTGGTCAGACATACACCAGAGTTGGTAAATCCCACGACAGATTCGCCATCCTCTACAGCTATTACGTCCCCAAGGTTATGGAGGGACGTGCTGGGAAGCACCGTCACCACTGGCTTACCGCGGTGGTGTGGCTCGCCTTTGATGGCTGCCCGGATGAAGCCAAAAACTTTTCTCCTCGCGGTATCAGCTTTTCCACAGTCCCCGGCCAGTTTGACACGAGGCCAACGCCTAATACGCTTTATGTCACCAACGACGGCATTGGAATCGCAACACATCCAATCATCGCCTACCGGGTAGATGAACTCCTATTTGCCTCCCATTGGGGACCCGACGATGCTTTGAGTCCTCCTCTTGTTGGCTGGGACGCATTGCCGCAGCCGGCAAAGGACCAGCTCAATGGCATCAAATACGAAGACACCCAGGTGCCCTTCAACGACGAGAACTTCCAAACCTACCTGGACGCAGCTTACAACGAGACCATCTACGAAGGTGTGCCAATGGAGACGAGTTGTCAGATCTCTTGATAGTCACTGCCTAAAAAGAAGAATTAAATAAAATAAACCCTATGAGTAAGGGTTTCGGGAGAAACAACTTTATTTATTTGTCTCTACGTCTAAAGTTGTAGACACAACTATTATTAAAATTAGTTAATCAAAGTAGACAGCATAATCTTAGTACATGTTGCTGCATTTGGGTAATGGCGGACTGCGGTGATTTGTTGAGACGGCGGGTTGTTATCGCTCTCAAGTCAAGAAACGGATGAAGTAAGAAACATCCAGAGCTGAATCAAGCTTGCTATATTATTCCACCATCATCGGAACTTGCGGGTCGCAAGGCCGACCGACTACGGAGGACTCGGCCTTCGGAAGCGGGTCCGTCGGCGCTGCGCACCGACGGGAAGGGGCCAAGAAACAGCCGATCGAGGACGAGCGGCCCTTTGGCCCCGTTCCTTGGCGACCGGCTCGGCTGACGCAACCGGACCGGACGGTTCAAGTATCGCAACGGCCGTTGCAAAAAGTGCTCTAATTGGCTTGGTGAAGCCGCAATGCGCCGGAACAGGCACGGCAATATCAACAAGTCTACAGAACCTGACGGGGTAAATAAAAGTATTTTGCCCAAGTTGCAGCCGGGCCATACTGACACGCCCCAAACTCCTAACACCGTTTCTTGCTATTATGTTTGAAATGTCTAGGACGCAACTTTTATACCTGAGTGCCCTGGGCATATGGGGCCTCTGGGGTTACGCATTCTTCAACGGCATGTTCGCGCGTCTGGCTACGGTAACACGGACGCATCGGTTCCCGGACGGCCGGTCCCTACGCTCCTCGTACACGGGCCTGGCCGCTGTGGACGCCCAGCTCACCCTTCTCTCGGCGTTCTACAACGTCCTCACAAACTCCCTCACCTCCGGGCTGTCGTCGGTCCTCCGTCGAACAAGCGCAGGCACATCATCGCAGTCGTCGTCGTCGTCGTCGTCGTCCAAGAGGTGGACCGTCGCATCTCTCATACTCGCCGGCACCGTCGCCTCGGCCGTCCACTTCTGCACCGTGGCCGGCGCGCTGCTTACTTGAGACGGTGACGCGTCGCTGACCAGATCGTTTATCCCGACGAGGGGCTTCGCCGACCCCGCGGGCTCTCCGTCGCAGCACACAAACGGCCTGCTCGCCCGAGTATGCCGCGCTGTTGGAGAACGTCCACTTGTTTTCGCAAAGGGGCTGGATCGTAGTCAGCCTCGCGAGCATAGTGCTTACGCACCTGCTTCTGTCGCGTCGTGATGGGGTCGGTGGAGGAAAAGTGTCGGTGGGGGGCCAGCACGCCGACCGAGGCTCAGGAGCTGGTCTACCTCGCCGCGGCCGCGGTGTTTCTGAGCCCTGGGGCTGCTGGGTCGTTTTGCACCAGCGATCCGCGAGGCGAGCCTTCCATGGCTCTTCACCTCACTCACCTAACTTACTCCTACACCTCACCTCTCCCCCATATACACCTAGACCGGGGTCGCTCTCGACCTAAGTCACAGACCAAGCGAACTAGAACCCCCGTTCTCTCCCTCCCTCTTACTACCCCCACACAGTTATCACTTAGTCTCAGCTACGCATAATGTAATATTAGGAGATATTCACAGATTATAGAGCTGTAGATAAGGTATTCGCACTGTTTTACAGGGACGTTATTTCGCCCAGGACCCCTTGGCAGAGGGATCCTGGGCTAGTAGTATTAGGAGATAGACTACTCTGTATACAGGCGCCTTGTGCCACTTAGATAGACCTGACGGGCGTTAAATAATACCATCATTATTATTATCTTCTATGGCTCTTCCGAATTGGGCATCATACAGTCAAGTAGGACGTGTTGTATTGTAGTGGGGTGGGGA
>MU846425.1:0-26434 GCA_030867225.1 Colletotrichum caudatum
CCCCCCCCCCAAACTCGATACCGAAAAAAAAAGGCCATGAGGCTCGTCTCCCTGAGCCTCATGGGGTCCTCCCTCCTCACGGGCCCCGCCCTCGCGACGGTCCCCATACTTACCGAGGTCTCGCTGAAGGGCTGCGCCGACATCTCGTGCCCGCCCGGCGCCGTCGACGACCTCGTCGGCGAGTCGAACTGCACCCTCGGCGGCTCCGTCCTCCGCCGCGTCGGCATCGCCCCCGAGGTCCTCGACATCCCCCTCGACGACAGCGACACGGCCGACATCCGCAAGCTCTCCCTCACCGTCGCCACCGTCGCCCAGTCCCCCGGCGGCGGCGGCGGCGTCGCTCAGGTCGGCGGCACCTCGTCCTCCACCAGCGGCGGCTGGCTGAAGAAGCAGGTCTACACCCAGTCCTACTACCTCGGCGCCCCCGCCGGCCTCGACCTCGCCTCGGACCGCTACCCCAAGGGCTGCGCCCTCATATTCCAGCACCTCTTCCAGACCCTGCCCATCGCCCACGAGGTCCCGGACCCCGACACCACCGACTGCAGCCCCTGGCTGCAGCAGTCGTGCATGGACGAGATCACCGGCTACGTCGACGACTTCCGCGCCGGCCGCGCCGGCAACGACACCCTGCCCCGCTGCCAGGAGATGGCCATGTACCTCGAGGACCGCACCCGCCGCGACAGGAACTTCCGCTGCAACCTCGTCGCCGGCGCCGTCAACATCACCGGCGCCGAGATCATCGGGCCCGACGCCCCCACCGAGCTGGTGGCCCAGGCCGCCGGCGATGACGACGACGATGACGACGGCGGCGCCTGCCACCCGACCCTACCCTCGTCCTACAACCTGCTCAAGCTCGCCGACGTCGAGCTCATCCTCGACGACGCCGGGAGCACCACCAGGCCGACGGGCGGGCTCAACGGCTACACCCCCGTCATGAGCGTGCTGTTCGACAAGCTGCTCTACTCGCAGTGGATCTGCATGAAGACCATGAGCGAGTTCGACGCGAGGAACCCGGGCGCGAGGACGAGCGCCCCCGTGACGACTGGCGCGGTCGTGGGATTGGCGGCCGTGCTGGCTGTTCTGATGCTGTAAGCCAGAGCAAAAACAGCACGAGGCGAAGCGAAGCGCGGCATTTCTTGTTCGTTTGAGCGCGTGCGTGCGTGCGTGCGTGCGTGTATGCACGTTTGTTTTCCGCTCAGTTCATCGTTTTGGATCACGAGCGGGGAGGGGGGCGGAAAGAGGACCGGCCCGGAATCATTCATGACCTTTTATGTATGCGATATATACCCAATGAAAAAGCATGCTGATAAGATACGTAACGCCTAACCCACCCACCCGGCCCAGTGACTTTGCCCAAAACGCCCATGTGCAAGATGCAGTTGATGTATTGTTGGACGATGCCCTCCCCGTGCACGCATGTATGCTTTAGATGACGATGCTGCGCTGCGCCCACCCGCCCTTGCCCTTCCAGGCGAAGAGCATCATGCCGCATGCCACCCACACAGTCACGGCCATGGCCCAGAAAGTCGGCGCGTAGCACTGCTGGCCGTAGCAGAAGACGTCTCCTCTGCCGCCGCCGCCGCCGCCGCGGCCGTCGCGCTGGGGCGAGTTTTCCGCACCCGACTGGTACACGGCCGAGTAGACCAGGCCCCAAAAGGTCGACCCCAGGGCGGGGAACATGGCGACGATGCCCCAGTTGGTCGCGAAGTTCTCGACGCCCCAGATGACGGTGATGATGATGGGCGTCAGGCTGAAGACGGCACCGTAGCCGGTGCCAATCAGGCCCGACACGATCCAGAAACGCTCGCCGTGCTCCTGGATGAAGCCGGAGGCCAGGGCGACGAGGCCCAGCGACTGGAGAAGGGCGAAGAAGAGGAGGAAGGCAACGCGGGAGATGGCAGGCCTGCCGCGGAGGAAGGGCGGGGTCGAGGAGACCTGCAGGTGCTGCGTCTGCGGCGAGGGCGCAAGGAGGTCCGTCAAGGTCCCCGTGGCCAGACGGGCGACCGTGCTCGCAATGCCGACAATGGAAACGTGCGTCGCGGCCGACGTCGGAGGTCCGGCGTAGCGCAGGGTGGGGGGGTACAGGGTCCCGATGACGGTGCCGAGGTTGTTGATGAAGGCCTCCCCAGGCCCGATGATCAACAGGAAACCCAGGGCGAAGCACCACATGGTCTTGTCGCTGAGGAAGCTCCTCGTCTCGGCGTTGAGCACCATCTTTTTCCTGAGCTTCGCGTCGTCCTCGGCCGGCCCGAGCAGCCCGCCGTCGTCCTGGTCGTCGATCCGGGCGACGGAGCCGTATCCTCTGCTGTGCTCGAGGTCGCGGGAGCCGAGGAACGAGGTGCTGCGCTCCAGAAGGCCGCTCCGCTCGAGCTCCTCGGCGGCCTCCTCGATCATGTCCTCCTCGCCGACGACCTTTAGGGTGAAGGTGCCGACGACGCCGACGACCAGCAGAAGGACGGAGAGGAACACGAAGAAGCGGAAGACGTCGAGGTCTCCGGCAGAGCCGTCGGGCAGGCGCTCGTAGAAGACATGGCTGCCAAGCTGGCTCAGCCACATACCGCTCAAGCCGAAGGCGGCAATGGGCGCGGCGAGGGCCAGGCCGCGATGTTTCCCCTTGCCAAAGTTCTTTGCGCACGTCGCAACGGAGGCGAGGTACATGGAGCAGGTGCCGACACCGACGCAGACGAAGGCGAAGACCATCAGGGGGTAGGTCCAGTCGGCGCCGCCGGCGATGCGCTTTCCAGCATAGTCGCGCAGTCCGCCGAGGTTCTCGGCCTCGAGCTTCCGATACGTCCCAGCGGCCACGGCGTAGCCGCCGCTAAAGAGTATGGCGGCCAGGAGCGAGAGGGGAGGGGTGCCGACGCAGTCGCAGACGTAGCCGAGGAGGGAGACGGGCAGGTAGAGGGCGATGGAGCTGCTGATGGCGAGCCCGTTGACCTGGAACTGGGTGTAGTGCAGGCGCTCTTGGAAGATGTGGCCGTACATGGAAAAGACGGTGATTGAGCCGGCGCAGAGGGCGGAGATCAGGGCGGCGACGAAGGAGATGGCTCGCAGGGTGTTGGCGGCACGGCGGCTTCGGCGCGTGCGCCTCGAGGGCCTTTCGGAATCGATGGAGGATCGCGAGCTGAAGCGGCTGATGGTGGAGGATGCATCGTCGTCGTCGTCGTCGTCGTCGTCGTTGTAGTGGGGGGGTGTCGCAACGACGGTCCGGTCGTCGGACGGGGTAGGCGGGCCCGAGGCTCGCACCATGGTGAAGGCTTCAACCGGAGAGCTTCGAGTGCCTGATGGGGTGGAATGCGATTGGCGATTCGGAGATGACGCCGGGGGCGGGAGGTGAGTAAAGAGAGGGAAACGGAAGAGGCGGATCAGACGGAAGAAACAACAAGATGGTCGCAGGTCAGTCAGGTCATTCTCACCCCAGGAAGAGAGCAGAGAATCATGGGGGGGGGGGGCGCTTGCGAAAGGCTAGAAGAGGTCGAGACTGGGCATGTCGCGGACGGAAGATGGAGGAGGGCGGTGGAAACGAGGAGACGCGGGAGACGGGAGAAGGACGGTACGTACGGTAATGAGCAGGAGTCAAGTCAAGTCACGATTTCGCACGTCAGCTGGTCGCGTCCAACACTTAATGATGTCGTGCTCGCAAGCAATGGCCAAGGTGGAGACCCGACCCAGTCGTTAGGCTGTTTGAAAGTCTGCTGGACTGTCTTGTCCGGCTGGTGGTTGGAACTGACACAGCGCGCCGGGCACAGGGCTAATAGTGAACATAACGCTGCGCAGTGGGTGTTGTTGCCGAGGGAGGTTGGCAGTGCAGTGCCTAAAGGTCATGCTGGGGTGAACCAAGCGGGAACTAAGCGACATCGGAGGCCAGTCAACCATCCAATTGCCTTCCCTTCTTCATGACGTAAGCTTCTTCACCTTGATGACATGAGCCATTTCGGTGAGCTCTCTCTCACCTGCGTTTAGACTCGTTTAGAATACATTAATGGCGGCTCCGGATATAGCAGCGATGACGCTCGGCTCACCACACACGTGGAATGTAAACAGTAAGCATTAATTTGGCAATTTAAAAACTTGACATATATTGCCAGCTCAGCTCAGCTCTACGTTGGATCTCCAACCTCACTCCAGCACCCAACTCCTGGTCATTTCTCCCGAGACCTGACAAACCTTGGCTCTGTCTACTACACCATGGTGTCGTCCGGCGGGGACCAACAAGTATCAAACAAGAAGAGAAGGCATAGCCGCTCAGGTGTAGACGAGCGCTTCATCACCCACTATTACTCGCAGTTAACCATCCACGATGGATCACCTGACATCTCCCGGCGGCAAGCTAACCTGCGCCATCTCGTCCAAGCCCTTTCGCCGTGGGAGCTGGTATACCTCAGATCCTTGGTCCGAGAGACGACCCCCAGGCTTGCAGATTTGCCCGACCTTCCCCAAGAGATAGTCGCCAACATATCCGCCCACCTCAATTATCAAGACGTCCTCAACTGCGCAAGCGTCTCAACGGCATGGCGTAGGGCCTGGACAGCAGACATGGTTGCCGGCGACGTCGCAAAAGCCCAATTTCCCGGTCTTGTCGAAATGCATCCCGACCTACCGCTCTGGCCAATGCTTCAAATTTCGGCCGCAATGGCCACTGCTCGTGCACAAGGAAAGCACGTATCGTCTCTTCATATCGCCACAACAAGCTCTTCTCTGCTTGACTGCACCGAGTTGGAGCTTGATGATCGCGCTCTAAAGCACGTCGAGTACCACTCTACGGCGGGATTCGTTGACCCTCACAGCTACGCTTATTACGATGCAAAGATTGCATGGCAATGGGACGCCCACAGCTTCTTCATTGACGACATTCGCACAATGACCAGGACTTTGGTCTCACCCCCGGATCTCGTCGTCAGGGGCGACAATGACTTCGTCGTGGCAGGCATGTCGAGCAAGCTCCTGGTTCTCGCCAACGCTAGAACAGAAACATCATTGTAAGTTATTCCGACTTGCATGTTTCTGCTTCTCCATCTCCCCAGTCGGGCCTTGTGCCCGCCTGCATTGCCCCTGCCGTTTCAGTATTACCCAATATTAACTACCTTAGGTATGTCTACCACCTCGAGAAGAAACAGTGGCGCCGGGTTCGTCTTCCATCCCGCATTGACGGGGCCAAGATTGGCGTCTCTCTCGATAAAGACCGTTTCTTGCTCAATTTCAGCGGAGACTACCAACACCTCTATATCTGGCGTTGGGAAGGCGGCCTCGTCAAAGTCAAGAGCCCCGATCCTTATGAGAAACCACCATACCTAGATTGTATAGAAGATGTGTCCGTCAAGACGACCTTGGTTTGCCATCCGACCGAAAGCAACGTTTTCTACCGCTTACACGGCTTCCTTTCTACCAGTAAGCCTGCTCCTCATAGCTTCTGTCTTTATGCGCGCTTTGGCTGACATGGATCGGCATTCCAAGTTGACCTTGACAGGATTGGTGATTATGACTGCTCAAGGGGTGAGCCTCAAGCACTCGTCTTCATCGTTGAAAAGTTCCGAGGTCAAGAGCCAATCAAGACGTTTCACAAGGAATACATTCTGTACAACCCAGCACGAATTGGCCCTTTCCCAGTCCATTGCCAGGTAGTGAACGGTCATGGGCTTTGCAGCCTTAGCGTATGCTACGAAGTCCCTCCTGAGAGCATCGCCAAGTCCGAAGCTCCTGATGCCAAGCCTGGAATGACACCACCAGGCATGAAAATTGATCAAATCAAGTTCAACGTCGTTAGTGAGGCGTTTTCATGCAACACTCTGCATCTCGAAGGCGAGCGCCAGCCGCTTTGGGATTTCTCCAAATTGGGACCAGAATATGCGGGTGGCCTTATTTGGAATGACCTCGTATACTACATACAAAAGCATAACGACATCCTTTCATACGGCGATAGGTCCCTAGGCTGGAAGGCCGGGGCCGATCTTCCGGGCGCCAGATCAATTTGCGTCGCCGACAGGTCGTCGACGCAGATCATCAACCACGATTCGCCTTGGTTCGAGCAGTTCATGGAGGAGAAGTTCCCCGATGAGGACCTGGGCGAGGTTCACCGAAATATCGAGGTGGACGATAATTACATGGTTGCAATCTCCAGCAAGGGGTATACTGTGTGGAATTTCCACAATTTTGCTCAAACCGAAGAGCCCTGGGTGCGGCGGGATGTTCATGAATACATATCGTGCTTGCGACTTACGGACAAGGACGTCGGTTGCCCCGTCAAAGACTGTTTTGCAGGATCCTGCTCGCACTAGATAGATGAGATGGCGAGAGTCATGAATGCAAAATGACACTGGTTGACAGACAAGGCAGCCCCGAGTAGTCTTGAATGAACGTCCTATGAAGCGCCTTCAACGAGTTGGGACACACACAATAAAGGGGTGAGTGTATGGACTGGATTTCTAGAATGTTTTTGTTATAATAGCTTTATATATTATTACTTTATATATTTATATATTTCTACCTTCTATAATAGCACTATTAGAGGCTGTTTTATATAGTGTCTTATACTCTTATTAGCCTGTATATATAGCCTTAGTTTCTATATACTCTTTTAGTTAGAATAAGCCTTTTATATCTTAATTCTTCTATGCCCTACTATGTGCTCTAACTTATGACAGTTTTTAACCCTCTTAGGATCGAGGTAACAACATTGCCTGGGGCCCTGCAGCTGGCGCCAGCCGGTAAGCTGCCAGGACCCATAATTATGGCTGAAGATCAGTGGTGACAACGAAGACAACACATGATCACCTCTCCTTCTCATTGACCAGCAGCCCCCGCTAGTACAACGCCAAGGTCGTCTGACCAGAGGCGAAGCTCGGGTGATTTTCAGGCGCGAGCAATTCATTGTGGGAGACATGGCCTCGCGACGTCCACCATGCGCCTCATCAACACCAACACGCTGTTCTTGGACGAATTTTACGGCGACGACGTGCCTCGGTACGCCATCGTATCGCACACATGGAGCGCCGGGGAAGTCACTTTCCAAGACTGGAAGGACCCTGCAGTCGCGAGGGAGAAGAAGGGCTTCCAGAAGATCGAGCTCGCCAGGGCGCAGGCGCTCCGCGACGGCCTGGATTACCTGTGGATCGACACATGCTGCATCAACAAGGACAGTTCCGCCGAGCTCTCGGAGGCCATCAACTCCATGTTCGCCTGGTACGAGTGCTCCGTCAAGTGCTACGCCTACCTGTCGGACATCCAACACCCTGAAGGGCGGCCGCTGAGCGAGTGCGGCGCAAGCGAGCAGCGCCGGACCCTGTCCCGGAGTCGGTGGTTCGCCCGCGGCTGGACGCTCCAGGAACTCTTGGCGCCGCGCGAGGTCCTCTTCTTTTCCGCCGAGTGGAACCTCCTGGGGGACCGCAGGTCGCTCGCCGACGCCATCCAGAGCGTCACAAACATCGACTGCCAGTACCTCCACAGGAGGGCCAGGAAGCTCCTCTCCGCAGCGAGCGTCGCCGAGCGCATGTCCTGGCTGTCCTGCCGCCGGACCACCCGCGTCGAGGACATGGCCTACTGCATGCTCGGCATCTTCGACATCAACATGCCGCTCCTCTACGGCGAGGGCGCAAAGGCCTTCACGAGGCTGCAGGAGGAGATCCTGAGGACCTCGACGGACCAGTCCCTCTTCGCATGGTCGTGGACCGAGAACGACCCGGGCTCCTGGGCCAGCATGCTCGCGCCCTCGCCGCGGAACTTCAAGAACGGCCACGAGTACCAGCCCGCCAACGACGCGACGAGCAGGCCGGTGCCCTACTCCATGACCAATTTCGGGCTCTCGATACAGCTCACGCTGATCCGCCCGGCCGGCATCCGCATCTCCAACTTCGGCTTCCGCCCGCCGCAGTACATCGGCGTGCTGGCCTCCGCCACCAGGGACGGCCACCTCATCGGGGTCCCGCTGGAGGAGACCGGTGTCACGGACACGTATCGCGTCGTCCGCAAGTTCCCGCGCCCCATCGCGTTGCAGTGGGCCGGCCCCCGCGCCTTGCGGGCGGAGAACCTCAAGGTCCAAGTGCACGACATATTCGTCCCCTCCAAGGCCCCCGGCAGAGACCTCGACGTCGTGCAGGTGAAGCCGTACGACTCGAGCTTCCACCTCGGCGAATACGCCGTCATGCTGCTCATCATTAACAGCAAGGGCTCGGGCGGAGAGGTCTTCACCCGCGTCGAGGCGATCCCGAGGTACACGGACTCGATGGCGGGGTTCATCGCGATGAAGAAGTTCAGGCTCCCGCGGGACTGGGCGCGCGACGCCTCGTCGTCGTCGGCCACCTTTCGAGCAACGGAGGTGCACGGCGCTCTGGTGCGCCTGCACTGCGACTCCCTGAGCCAGAAAGACGGGGCCCTGTGTCTGTTGTTCGGGGTGTTGGCCGACGAAAAGAGGGAGGCCAAGTGGGTGTTCAGGTACCTCGACGGCCTCGCGGACTCCAGGAATTCCTTCAACGAGGTGAATCTGGAGAGGTTGTTGAGAGACGAAGCCGCCAGCTGGCGGCCGCCTTCCAAGGCGGAGACGAAGGGCGTCTCTGCCCAGGCGGGTGACAGGAGGCGGGTGACGAAGCGGGATAGCATCACGACCACGCTGGGGCCGGAGTTCAGGGCCGAGGTCAACGACAGGAAGACGGTGGCCAGGGCCGCTCACGTCATCGTTTCCAACTTCCCGGCCGCGCTCAGGACGGCGGAATCACTGTAAGTCCTGATGGATCCGCTCTCGGGGTTATTTGCATGCTTTATTTCTTCTCTTTTTTTTTTTTGGAAATGTGGGCGGTTATCGGCTCATACACGTCGTGATATTCGTATCGGCTGAACTAATAAGTCAGACCGCGTATGCGATCCTCTATATCCAATCAAAAAAAACTTTTATACGTCCACAACCGGACTCCTCGCCCTCAGCCAGCTTCCGTAACGCAGCAGCAGAGGGGGCACCAGACAGAGCAGCGTCGCCAACGCAGCAAAGATGGACGTTGCTTTGTTCGGGTCGACCGCGTGAAACAAAACGCTCCCGATCAGCGGGAAAGTCGCGCACAGCAACGCGCGCGTGAGCCCCAGCGCCGCGAACGCGCTCGCGGTGTACGTCTGGTAGCAGTCCGCGAGGTACCCGCCCAGCACGTAGTCGTACTCGTTCACCGCGTAGCCGATGGGCACGAGGGCCGCCGTCGGCGCGGCCCAGTGGACGAGCACGCTCGGCGGGATCGTCCACGCAAAGCACCAGAGGCCCCCGGCCAGCAGGGGCGCCCCGATCACGAAGCCGCCGAGCTTCGACTCCGGGGTGATGGGCAGCCCCCCGGCGGACTGGGAGGCGAGGACGCGGGCGTCGTAGATGCGCGTGAGCCCGCTGGCCACGATGCCGACGCCCAGGGCGAGGAAGGGCGTGTTCTTCCGGCCGCCGTCGAGGCCCATGGAGATGTAGACGGCGGGCAGGACGTCCGTGAACAGGTAGATCAGGCCGAACGCGATGGCGCTGATGAAGGCCACGAGGAAGACGATCGGCTCGGTGAAGAGGAACCGCAGCGGCCGGATGATGTCGAGTTTCTCGCGAACCGGGGTGCGTTTTGGCTCGGTTCTGTAGCTCTCGCTGCTGCTGCCCGTACGCTCAATGTCGGAACGCGCCTGCTGGGCCAGCACAACAGAGGGCCGCGACTCCTTGATCGTTAAGAAGAGGACGGCCAAGCAGCCGTTGACTATTGCTGCTATGTAGAAGACCCATTTCCTGAGAGGAGGAGGGGGGGGTTGTTAGTCAAGCCGCGAGAACAGTCTGTTTGGAGGGGGGGACGGGGCGGAGGCAACTATACCAATGGACATAGGACATGATCAAATCGCTCATGGCACCTCCAGCCAGCAGTCCAATGTTGGCCGTCGTCGCCCAGTAAAACACCCACCAGACCCGCTCTTGGGTATCCCACAAATCTTCAATACTCCCCGCAGCTACAATGGTCGGGATGGCGGAGAGGAACCCGCCCAAGACGCGCCCGATGACTATTCCGGGGATCGTGGGCCATGCGGCGACCATGATGCACGACAGGCTGTAGACCGCGGTGCTGAAGATGTAGGGCTTCTTGCGGCCGAAGGATTCCGTCCACGGGGGGAGGAAGACCCCGCCGACTGTCTGTCCGATGAGATATCTGGTGCTTCGCGTTAGGGGACGGTACGTGTCGTGGCGGGGAGGGATATCATCGTACGTTGAAACGAACAGGAATGTCGCGAAAACCCGGCTGACGCCAAGGTCCTGGTGTACATGTCCAGCAACAGGTGTCTTTCTATGAGGGTTAGCATTGGCTTTACCACAAGTATATGGTTAGCAGACTTGCCCCTGCGGTGCTTATAGTAGTCCTGCAAAAAGACAGTATTAGCGTGGATGAAGCACAAGCATAGACGTTTATTCGTACGTGTAAAACTCGAGAAAGATAACCAAGCTTGTATCATAGACCTTCCTCGCCCGTCTCCACTGCCGCGGATGGTTATGAGAGTCTGATGTCCAAGGCGACCCATCGCGTGAAAGTGAACCGGCTCTTGACTCCGGGCCGTTTTGGGGAGGATCTCGGACGTCGGAAGCGGCAGCAGTCATCTCGAAAAGTGCTTCGCCGCGGCGTGGTCTGTCGTTATGTCGGGCATTTGGGGCGAAAGATGGGGAACGGGGTCTCCTGGGTCAAATACTTGGGCTGCGCTAGGAAGGTCGGAGGAAACGTCCGGTGACAACGCACGACATGCTAAGAAATAACTCTATCCCTTGACGCCAAGACTTCATTTCCTTCAAAGGCCAGGAAGGTTCAACTTGCCCGGCGGGCCCGTCGAAGCCGTGAACAGGTACGACTAGTGGGTCGTTATACACTTTCCGTGACACAAGAAAACCTCACTGACAAAACTCAGAACTCCGGGCCTCCGATCTTCTCGACGACCACTGGGTACGCGGAAGCGAACTCGGATTTATAGCAGACAGATACGACTTGGTTCGTCGGGGCTGAGTACAACCTGGGCACTAGTGCTGGGCCATGTGAGCTATTACAATGCAAGTTTGCACTGATGTTCGAGACCTCCCGGGAGAGGCTTAGGCCGGGCCCAAATCTGTGGTCGATCTTATGTCTAAGACGATCTAACACCCCTTGGCGCTTTTCTAGGAGCCGGCGCCAGACTCGGTCCTTTAACATGACAAAGCCCAAGCCAGAAAGGTGGTTTTCTCTGAATGCTTGCACGGCGTACAAACAGGTCACCTCGCTTACATCGCACGAAGTATTACGTATTATTTAAAAGTTTTCAATAGGTCTGCATTGGCCTTCGAGGTTTTTCCAGTGGAACCACCTCAGCCTAGGATTTTTTCTTCCTTTCAAGGAAAACATAGTATCCGTATGTTTAGAGTAAATATAGAATTAATCTTGGCCTAAATTCTTGACATGCGTAGTCATAATAGGTTAGGTGGCGGTACGGCTTGACGGGGTTTTCTAACCAGTAACGGCCAGGCCGGGGCCCCGCGCGTGGAGAAGTCGGGTCCAGGACAGAAAAGTCTAATCAGGACCCCCGGGAGGGAATACAGCACATAGTTACGGAAGGGAGGATTCCCAGCGGAGGCTCCCGGCATCGGTTGCTGAGACAAATGACTCGGCGTCGTCGTGCTCCTGTCCGCGGCTCTGATTGGGCACTAATTAGGAAGCGGATTACCACCAGGGTCGCTCTTCCAGCATGATACTCTTACGTCTTCACAACTCTCTTTGATGTTGTACCTGTGCAACCCTGCGGTGGACTTATATGTATTCTTTTCTGTTCCCTTTCGAAGCGATGGAGTATTGCCCATAAACACCGTGCTATTTGATAGCACATCCTGGTACTCTCTATTCATGACCGCCAGACTCCGCACTGCGTTGCCAAACTTTGACTGTCAGCAGTAAATGGTGGCTGTATGCCCTGATGCCTCCATGGCATCGTGTTTCTTTCCATTCTGACTGTCTTGTAGTATTATTGCGAACATGTACGTCTTTTGAATAGATCGCCTTATATGTATATAATGCATGGTCCTATCTCTGTTTATCAAGTACCAGTACACCAGGTGGACGAGGCGCTTCCCAATGACCACGCCTCAAAAGGTCTGAACCCGAGTAAGACGTCCATCGGAAAGATGACGTGATTTTTCCCAACTCTAAATTATTACATCAGTTTAATGGCGCAGACAAGTACGAGCACGACAAGTTCTGATATGCCGTGATATAAGCCGCAATTGCGCCATGGCAATCAGAAACAGCACTGATCACCATGTGGCATCATTCAAGAGTCGTTCCGTGAGGCCACTCCCGTCATACCTGGACAACCCCTACGACCCTTTTCCCTGTTTTTGGATTCATCTCTTCTTTCCAGTTCCTGCCCTCTACATCCGCTCCTGCCGTGCTCCTCGTCCGTACGTCACCATCAAACCCGCGTCGAAACAAACAGACACGTCACCAAACAAAACTGAGCCAATGCCAAAGCCGCGGTATACATGCGCAGTAACCGGTGTCTTCTTCAGATTCAGCATAGGCTTCGCTACAGACAAGGTGTTAAAGTAGTGACGCCTGCGGTGCTTGTTAACATAATCCTGTATAAGTCAATATTAGTGCGTAAAGTAAAAGAGTAGGCGTTTCTTTATGTATGTAAAACTCATGAAAGATATTCAAGTATAGATTATAGGTCTTTCTCCTTCGCCCTTACTGTTACGGATGAACATGTTCGGTGTTAGAGACAGCTAATCATACAGCACAGAGCCAGCATATCTTCGACTCTATTCTATTCCGCAGACGACTTGGAGTTCCGAAATATAAGCAGTCAACTTGACAAGTCTTTACCACAGGGTAATATCTTGTTTTGCTGGGCATGGGGTACGGTCTCCTCTGGCACGTGTAGCACACGGGGTTCTGGATCAAACACTTGTACGAGGAATCAAGAAGAGAGAGATAAGACGCCAAATAGATATGCTAACAAAATTGCTTGCTCCTCGGGACTGAAGTCAAGAGCCTGTTTCCCCTCAAAAGCCACACAGAGCCGAAAGCAACCAGTGAGCATCTGGGTCAAAGACAAACTTGGACCCTCAGTGCGCTCAACGACAATACAAAAACAGATCTTACTTGGCGTTCTAAATTGACCTGTCGAAGAAAGCACATACCTGGGCTGTACGAGCTGAGTGTGAATTGATGCTCGAGACCTTGCCGAGGAGGTCTAGACTGAGGCCCTAGCTGGGTTTGACCCCCTTCCTTGGGGCCCTTAGCGTTTTTTCCCTTTGAGCCGGTGCTGGACTTACACCTTTGCCATGGCAACTTCCAAGCCAAAATGGCTTTCTTTTCTCAACGCTTGCAGAGACGGCGTGATTGAAGGCTCCTCTCAAATCTAGCTCACCTAGTTAAGCTGACTATTAGGGGTGTGTTGTTAAATGACCCAATCCCCGCTTGTAGAAGTTTTAATAATAGGTCTAATAGATGACCAGGTTTCTGTTATAAAAACCGAAACCAAGTCTTCTAAGCGGCGAGATCTCTGCATGCAACTTGACTCACTTTGTGGGTCGATTTTGCCATTTCTGATGCTCATTGAATATTTGCGCAGTGCGAATATTGACAAGTCGTGTGAACTGGACTTCCCACCTGCCCTTTGAGTTTCCATCCTCTTCTGTGCAGTGCAACGCAACTCAGGCAATCTTTGTAGGGCAAGTATCAGCATTAGCTTACGGATACACTGACTGTAACACAACAGAGCATTATGCCACCTCCAAATGACAGCACAGCATGAAAATCGTGTTTGCTCCTAACCACTGCCTATGACCGCTCAATTGCAAGCACATCTGTTTCACATGGAACATCCCTCTGACCCGGAGTAACCCCCACCGCGTCATTGTGTTGGTATCCGACCATTGGAGAGCGGAGTTTTGCACATCGCATCGCCTCAGAAAACAAGGCCGGCTTTCCCCGCCGTGGTGATATCAATACATTGACTGCTTGAGTGACATGATCAGGAGTTCTTGCCGCATTATCTTCATACGCAACGCGTACCAACTAGCTTCAAGGTTTCGTGGAGCGGCCCCAATCTTCGATGTCTACGATACTTAGCGCTGGTGAAGCGCTGTTCAATGCCAGCTCATTGACGAATCATCTCTAGTTACGATGGCGAGATATGGCAATACCACCCGAGTCAAATTTGATAAGACCCATGTTGCCACCGTTCCTTTCGATGATAAGAGCATTGATTTTGATTGTCATTCCAATAGTTTGAGAATAATTATCTGGCATGCTAAGGTCGGCAAGAAACGCAGAGATGATCATCACTCAGCGTCCTAGATGATCTGATAGCAACTTACGCATTTCCCACCTATCGTGAATCGGCTGCCAAGGGGAGTGGCCTGACTGATGAGGGGAAGTTTCTGTGAGAACATCGATAATGCACGTTGTCGTCAGAATGTCTCGGTGATCATACCACCTCTTTCAAACCGCATATCCTTGCCTCTTTGGCCTCAGCAGCATCGATTAACTGCCGCTGCTGTTGCTAGCAATTTTCTCCTCACAAATAGACGTTAACCCGCTAGATATCAAGTCTACGATTGTTGAAGAATTACCCAAGCTTTGCACCATCATACCGCTCCCCTTGTTCCCTCAACCATTTTATCTACGGCTTTCATTATGGGTTCACTCACATCAACTTCATGGGAGCTCAAGGCCGACAAGTGCCGCAAGATTCTCGAGGAATCAATAAAATCCGAATGGCTTCTCGCGGCAGACCAGCTGCCCCCATCAAACCAGTTGAACGTCTCCAAATTCATCGATACTTGCAAGCTGCTGACTTCGCGAGAGCAAGCCATCACATCATGCAGTGGCGTAGATCTGGTCAGTCAAATGGCAGAAGGCAAGCTCACTGCCGTGGAGACCGTGACAGCTTTCCTCAAGCGAGCTCACGTAGGCCACCAGCTCGTCAACTTCGCAACCGAGTTCCTAGTAGATGACGCTCTGGCGGCTGCCGAAAAGTTGGACAAACGTTTCAAGGAGACTGGGAAAGTCGTGGGACCTTTGCACGGGTTGCCCATCTCCATCAAGGAACACATTGGACTCAAGGGTCGCATTTGCCACTCGGCGTACGTAGCGCGGGCGGATAACGTTGCCCAAGAGGATGCCCTTGTGCTTCGACTGGCTGCGAAAGCTGGGGCTGTGTTCCACGTCCGTACGAACGTACCGCAGAGTTGCATGGTATTTTATACTTCCTATATTATCTTTGTAGCCACATGTCACCAGAACACAGTCTAACTTGCGACGACGCAGCATCTAGACTGCAGCAATCCTATCTACGGAACAACTGTAAACCCCTACAACCGAAACCTCACATCAGGTGGCTCTAGTGGTGGCGAGGGTTCTTCCGTTGGGCTTCGATGTTCAGTAATGGGCCTTGGCACTGACATTGGAGGATCTGTTCGTGTACCGGCCGCCTTTTGTGGCTCTTATGGTCTTCGCACTACGGCTCTGCGAAATCCATGTAAGGGTATTTGTTTGCCAGGTCTAGGACAAGAAAGTATCCGCTCCATTCTTGGCCCGTTGGCCAATAGTGTTGCAGACATACAGCTTTTCGAGGATGCTGTTCTGGGCCAGGAACCATGGGAGGAGGAAACTTCCCTAGTTCCTCTACCTTGGAAGAGGGTCGAAACTTACACACCAGGTCAGTTAACCATTGGTATTATCTGGGATGATGGGTAAGTGATTATATTCCCAATGTTACGACACTTAGTCCTGACGCTCTAACCTACAGCATGGTTCGTCCTCACCCACCAGTGAGCCGCGCTCTCAAAAATGCAGCAAAGAAACTACAAGAAGCCGGCGTCAATGTGGTTGACTTCGAATCCTACAAGCACAGTGAAGGAGCTGAGATTATCAACATGCTTTACTTCCCCGACGCCGCGGCAACACAGAAAGAAGTTCTCGCTCAAGGCGGTGAGCCGGTAGCACCCCTCACGGAATGGGCATTCAACTATTCAAAACCAGAGCCGCTCTCGATCCGTGAAAACTGGGAACTGAACCTGAGACGAGAAGCTTTCCGAGAGGAGTACTCAATCCTAGCCTTCAGTAGGGCTTCTACAGCTACGTACTAACAACAAGTCACCACACAGGTATCACCGTATCATGAAAGAACGCAAGATTGACTTTATTCTATGCCCGGCTTACGTCGGAGTTGCAGCCAAATGCGGCTCCGCGCAATACTGGCACTACACTACGATTTGGAACATTTTAGATCAACCCAGCATCACATTCCCGACAGGACTTTATGCCGATCCCGCAATTGACGTTGCGGAAAAGGATTACAAGCCACGCTCAGCTACAGACGAGAGAAAATACAAGAAGTGTAAGTCAATCAAGCTCGTAAACCCTAAAGACTATCGGTGAAATTCTTCACCAACTTGACATCTAGATGTCGCGGAAGTCTTTGAGGGCGCGCCAATCTCATTGCAACTCGCTGGAAAGCATTTTCGCGACGAAGAGACTGTGGCAGCCGCAGATTTGATTTCAAACATCGTCCAGAAATGAAATCTTGTTCAATAACCAATGCACATTCAAGTAAAAAGAGGAAGCGAAGGAAATCAAACAGAACGAAGTATCCTGTGTTAGCCAGTCTACATTGATTATGTGTGGGTGTGCTTGGACGTCGAAATTCCCGGTTTCCTACTGATCAAATTACGCCTTTAAGAAAGGTGATTCACGTGTCTTGGTACTACAGAATAATCCAAACCAATGTTAATATGGTAGAAACCAGATGTATACAAGGCACCTGCACTGGGAGCCTATAGGAGATCTGTTGTTTGTGTATGTTGACGGATTCATTTTGATCATCAAAAATATGGTTATAAATCCATCTCCTGGCTCTGTGTAATTGATGGTGGTTGTAGCCTTAATACCACTAGCGGGCGCCAAAGAATACTCCCAGCCACTCTGGCAGTATTAGGGCATACATATCGTAGTGTTACCAACTCTTTTTCATTTATACGGGAGTCTATCCCTGGGGAGAGGTCTATGAATAACGAATTCCCTTGAATCAACTCTGTTTAGTCTATTGTTTGTCAAGTTAATGACTCAAACCTTTGGCATGTGCTTTTGCTACATCACGCCAGTATCTCTTTGCACTCTTTTCCCTGACCTGTCTGCCATACTTGGTTACAATGAAAATGCTGGCATTCCAGACAAATCCAATCGCCGCAACAATGATGTATGTGTCGCGATATCCCATATGATTCAGCCAGGGAGTAATACCGTAGTTGATTGCAAAACTCATTGTGTTGCGAATTATGATGCAGGTCGTGATCATGCCGCCACTGAGTTCAGGGTAGGAGGCAATGGCATAGCCAAGGGAGCCTGCCACAGAGAGAGCGTTGTTGATAGCAAGCGTGAACTGGGATATGGCAAGGCCTATCCAGTGAATGTGGTACGTTACGCCAAGGCCATACAGAAGCATGCTGAATGGGACAAGAAACATCGATGCAGCGAAGAGCCACAGCGAATGTTCGGACTCGGAAATTCCGTTGTTGCGACGAGCAAGTCGAAGTGTAAGAATACGGCCGACCTTCCCACAGTAGTAGCCTCTGCAAATGAAATATTCCAGTTAGATAATCGATCCCTAGACTGACCGTGTCATTTTGGAGTACTTACCCGACCATAGTTCCCAGGAGACCGCCAGCATATGCAGCAGCTACACCTGCGGTGGAGAAACCATACATTGTGGTGTAAACAGTCCCAGCAGTCGCATTTTGAACTCCGGACCAGACTAAGCTATTGGCGCCATACATCAAACTAAGAGGCGGTTAGCAAAAAAGCGCAGGAGAAACGGAAAGCCTATTCATACCCTGCATATACCACCGACGGGTACGTGAAGCCAGCCAGTCCACCAACGGCAATATCAAACATGCGGTTGGGCCTTGGCTTATCTTTGAGACCAAGTTTCTGGAGAAACGTCTTGCGTGGGTAGAGTACCTGACCCGTCTCGCTGTCAACAGGCCGGGTACTTGATGAGTTTTGGTTCACAGTCTTGTTTCCGTCTTGGTCGTCCAATTTACTATCAGTTGATTGGTTCGCTGGCTTTTTCTCAGAGACCACGGCGGCATTGTCTGTAGCTGGCATGGCCGGTCGGTCGTAATTTGTCTCCTCCATGAAAAGGAAACAGTAAACGAGAGCGATGCCGTTGAAGATGGAACACCACCACTGTATGCGAACTGATATTAGGCCTTCGGTAGTAATATGGACTCCAGTGATCATGGCTTACCAAGGTCCACTTCCAGCCCATGCCGACATTGATGAAACCTGAGAGCATAGGTGCCAGTTTGCCTGTCATTGAAAGACCCCAGCCATACCAAGCAAGGTACTTGGGTCGTTGGTGAGCAAACCACTATGTTGAAGTCAGTTGATTGTACGAAAGGAGAACATTCACATAGCTTTGGTGCTCAGGATCGACTGACGATATCTGTGATAGAAATTTCGCATAGAGACTCGACAGGTGCCCCGAAAAGTCCCAGCAAAATCCGATTTGCCAAATATGTATTTTTCGTTGTACACATCGGCGCGGTAGCCAAGATTACCTGTGAGAATGCATGTAAGTAGGGGTTCGGTTGACAAGTCAGTTTGGAGTGCATACAATGTTGGCTACAAGTGACGCAAGGTAGGCTGGTCGTTTGCCGTATTGAAGAGCCAATGGCTGCCAGATTAGACAACCCCAGCCATAGAACAGGAACTGTCATCCTATGCAGTTAGGATCCATGGTTTTTGAGATGTGAATTGTTACTTGCCATAATGCCAGTTCCGTTGTTGATGTCACTCAATGATAACCCTGTTGCCGCTCTGATAGGCGTCACAACGGAGTAAACTGCGCTGCTAGGGATAGCAATCATTACAGTGTAAATAATGACGCACGATGTTGCCAACAGTTTTCTTTTCCTCGTCCAGTTGAGAGGGTCTTCCGGGTCATCAGATGGGCGAGGAATGAGGACAATATCCTGCTCATTTGAACCTGAAGCATGTTTGGCGATGACAGACCCATCTACGTCAATGAGCCTAGAAGTGCCTGGGGGAAGAGGGTTCGATTCCTCCATAGTGTGAACTGTGCGAATGGCCTCGGCCATTTGAAATGAAATTTGACTTCTCGTTTCCAGATGTGTTTGCTCCTAGCAATAGAATGACAGAATATGGAGCTGGCTGGTCGCAGGCACTCCGATTTTGAAATGGATGGGCAGGTATCAAGATCATTTGCTCGCATGTGTACAACTAAGACTACTTATGAAAACGATACAGAGGATCAAATGAATATGTGATATGTTGTCCTCAGGTTCCTCACTCCCTACAAAGGGTTGATCTAAACTAAATAGGTCGATCTATGCATGGATTACGGAGTGAATACAACGGTAGGCCAACAGGTATTGTGCAGCTTGCAGACATGACTGGTGGAGAGCCCATACTGTGGACCTCATTGATAAGATGTTCTGGCTCACAACAGAAACCATTTCCGATTGGACATTTCTGCGATAAAGAAGGGGTAAGATGGGGAGCACTGGTCTTGAAGCCCAAATCTACAATGTATGATTTCCCGGATAAAGATAGGAGAATGAACACACTGTTTCCGGAAGTGGATTCCTGATATGCTCTCCTCTAGTGGGGCCTTCTAGTGCAAGGATGTGGAATTCACCCTTTACCAACTTGGCACTTGATACCGATAGGCAGAGGGGCCTCGACCTATCGCTATCAGAGCTATCATCGCTGGCTGGCCGTTATCATTTGTGAGTGACAACGACTACATAGGACTTGGGAGAGGCTCCCTGCACCGATGATTTAGATACACTACTCTGCCCTTGTGCCAACTCTTCACGGCCACACCCTCGTCCAAACTCTCCTACACCCCAAGATGGTTATCGTCAATATGCCAACGCCTTGGGAAGAGCTCGCAAGAAGATGTATCGAAATCCAGCAGAAGTCCATACCCAAGGACTACCTGCTTTCCGAGGACCAACTCCCTTCGCAGGATCGTCTGAATGTTCAAAACGTACCCTATGAGTCGGGGATTTTGACGGCCGAGGAGCTGCAAATGACAGAACAGGACTCAGCTGGACTGAAGAAGAGGTACA
The DNA here is from genome assembly GCA_030867225.1 of Colletotrichum caudatum. Classification (NCBI taxonomy): domain Eukaryota; kingdom Fungi; phylum Ascomycota; class Sordariomycetes; order Glomerellales; family Glomerellaceae; genus Colletotrichum; species Colletotrichum caudatum. The sequence goes on from MU846425.1 coordinate 20,108, forward strand.
TGAGTGGCGAATGGACTGTCAGACAAGTTGTGACTGCGTTTTTAAAGCGTGCAACCATTATACAACAGTTGGTACGTGATATCAGTACTATCTGCAAATGAACATGGTCCTAATTCATACGCTTTTCTTGTTTCTAGACCAATTTTGTTACTGAAATACTGGCCGAAGACGCCCTGGAGAAAGCCGATAAGCTTGACGCCCACTTTCAAAAAACCGGACAGTTGATAGGCCCCCTACACGGCATCCCTGTCTCAGTCAAAGTCAGTTTATCGACAATCATTGCTTTTGTTATGATTCGATGATGCTTATTTCTGATACCAGGAACACATTAGCATGGGCGGTCATATAACGCACGCAGGGTTTGTTTCAAAGATTATAAACGTCCCAACCGACGACGCGCTTTCGATACAAATCTTGAAAAAGGCAGGAGCTGTCATGCATGTGCGAACAAACCAGCCCCAGTCTCTAATGGTATGTTTCACATCACTCTCATTTCATTGTATTTGTGTTGTCCATTCAATCTTGGAGCCTATGTGCTGATCTTCTCAGCACCTGGACTGCAATAACAACATTACCGGAAAGACATTGAACCCACATAATCTCCTCTGCTCTCCTGGCGGGTCATCAGGTGGCGAAGGGGTTTCTGTTGGAGCGAAGTGCTCTGTCATTGGTGTTGGTACAGATATTGGCGGCAGCATACGCATACCAGCTGCATTCAACGGCTGTTATGGGCTTCGACCTACTGCTTTGCGTGTTCCAAATCTAGGGAATTTTGGAATCACCGCCGGCCAGGAAAGTATTCGCGGTGTTGTTGGCCCCTTGGGTCAAAGCGTTGAGGATCTTGACTTGTTCATGGGTGCTGTACTTGCAGCTGAGCCATGGGACACTGAAACGACATTGGTTCCTGTGCCATGGAGACAGGTCAATCTCGATAAAAACATCACAATCGGACTGATGCTTGACGATGGGTATGGTTGATGTTATCTTTTTTTTTTTTTGAAATGCTTACTGACTTAGCCAGTTGTGTGAAACCTCATCCCCCGGTCCTTCGTGCACTCCAAATGGCCGCAGAGAAGTTGAGAAAATCGGGCATTAATGTGGTCGACTGGGAACCGTATAACCATAGCCATGGTTGGGATATCGTTGTGAGTATACTCCGGATGACTTGAAATATTTCAGCGGAAATCCGATGATGTGACTGACCCATTTTCAAAGTCGGCTTTGTACTTCCCGCAGGGACCAAAGCCATATCTCGACACGTTCGCCGAGAGTGGAGAACCGACGCTTCCACTGACACTCCATGCCTTTGGGTTCTCAAGAAACGAGCCACTTACAGTGGCTGAGAATTGGGAGCTGAACTACAAGAGAGAAACATACAGAAGGCAGTACCATGATCTGATGAAGAAGAAAGGCGTAGACTTCATCCTTTGTCCGGCATATGTGGGTGCTGGCGTGTTACAAGGTGGTGCCAAATACTGGGGGTACACAAGTATCTGGAATATCCTAGACCAGCCAGCGGCAATCCTGCCCAGCGGGCTCAAGGTCGACAAAAATATCGACCTGCGAGAAGAAACATACAAGCCTAGAGATGAGCAGGATAAGTATGAATGGAAAGCTTGTAAGTCACACATGTCGGCAGTAATTCATCAGCGAGAGTCGAAGGTTGCTAATCCAAAAGTTGGGACAGATGACGCAGACCTTTTTGATGGCATGCCAATTTGTTTGCAGTTGGTTGGGAAGCATTTCCATGACGAAGAGGTGCTCCAGGCAGCCAGACTTTTGGACAGTGTTTTGAAGCAAACTGCCACATAACAGGGCATAGGACAACTTATGGATACGTCCAAGAAATGGAAAGATCTTTCTTGTCTGAAACAATTCCACCAAACGTGACCCCATTGCACGGACTTCTGCTTAGATAGTGGACAACTGTCAAGGACAAGAGGCCGTAACGGAGATGTGGGGCCGGTAATCACGTGATAAGGACGAAGCGTAAGCGAAGCAAAGGCAGAGCGTACACAAAGATAAGAAGCAAGGCGCCCAGAAGGGAAAAAGGGGGGGGGCAGCTTTTAGCATCATCACCACCCAGGACCTATCATCAATATAGCAGCGTGTTCGCTCATCACTCTAGTCTTCATCACTATCTGACAACAACCCCCAACTATGTCGTGACCGTTACAGTGAGTTTCCTGAGGAATTAAAGCTGCCTTTTCATGTTATCACAACCACCCGCTTGGGGCGCATCACAAAAATGGTGTTTCAAATATATACAACAGGCCGAGGAAAGATTGATGAGATGCAGTGTGACATAAATGAAAAGCATGATGTGTATGCTTTCATGGTCAAAGCGACTACTATGAATAGTGTAATACAAGAAACAGTTGGAGACGACTGATACTGGGGCTCTAGGCACAGTGATCTGTGGGGGTCAATCGCATGTTTGCTTATCAGTTACATCATCATTGGCCGGTATTATTAACAGATCGTAGATAAGAAGACCAATGTTGACATGAGTCTACACATATGTTAACATGACTGACTCGGTATCGGTTAGATAGGCGACATAATATCACAATCAAGTACGTGTTGTTCCGAATGGGTCACCAGGTTGATAGGTGAATGACAGTTTGGCGAATGCACACTTAATATGTCAACACTACGGACACAGATGGATCTTGACTGTGAGATGACAGACTCAAGCGGAGCGTTATCGCTTTTAGGTGCCTTTTCCGGCAGCTGCAACTTGGAAGAAACTGATAAGGTACATGAAGTCAGTCGACGACATGCGATTCAATGTGAGTGATGGGCGCATTACATACGTTGCAGAAGAATTGCCATTTTGGATCTATTGTCCTAGGCTAGGTACACAATCGATGTTGTGCCGGGCCTAGGCTCTGATTAATGTACCGTTGGCAAGATGCCTTCCTGTCCATCTTAGCCAACGCCATGGAATCCCGGGCCTCTGCTGTCTGTTGATTTACCAAGCACGACTCTGTTCTGCCATGGCCTGGCGTTCAAGAGTGCAGGCTAACATGGGCATGTCAGTCAGGTAGCTATGTTTGACTTAATGACTTTGCACCCAATCAAGCTTTTAACGACTTCGTATATTTCCTAGGCTAACAATGATATATAAGTCAAACTACTTACTTTCTGCCTACCCCTGCATTCTACCTACCTAAAAAATGCTACCTAGCTACCTACTTCCTAGATATCCTCTCTTTTCTAACTATTATAATATTTCTAATTCTTTATTAAATTACTTTATATTTTATATATATCTTCTTTATAATATAATAGTTAAATATATTAAAGATAAGATTAATTAGAGATAGAAGGTTATATAGGTAGGAGACTGGTATCTCCCCTATATAACATAGTTGCTACCAGTCATCATAGCTAGGCAGTGATGCGCTGACCAGTCCCCAGGCCGGAGCTTGGGTATTAGGGTCTGGGTGACCGGTACTAAAGCCTTAAAGGAGATGCTATGACTAATACCAGGGACCAGCAGACCGCAAGTTACTAGTCCAATCCCTAAGCCGGGGGTTCCTGAGACTAGTCACGCTGACCTCGCTTGTTGCTTCAGTACTAGTAGGAGGATAGTGACGGCCTAATTTGGCTGATGCCAATCGACACCTGAATCGGACGCAACCAAAAGCCTGCAACAAATACAATGGTGATGGAATTAGCCGGCTGGTAAGGCCAAGTCACCCACAGGAGCCGGATTTAGCTTAGACCGGAAGCCAGATGCCTTGCCAGTCGAGTAATTGTGCCTTTACCGGCAATTGTAGCGCCTACCTACTGACCTGAGCGATTCGACAGTATTTGGCTGGACGATGCCTTGGTGTCGAAGGAGCACGAATCTGTCTAGCTGTGCGGAGAGTGGATGATGTCCGTCGGCTTCTGATTTGATTGAATGGTTCATTCCCAGAGGCCACAAATGCCACCAAACATATACATGCAGGAATGAGCGTTGCCTCTTGACAACGAGCGCTGTGCAATGACAAAGGACTGATCAAGATGCACGCCGGCACGTGCGCTTCCGGGGACCTATATACACGGCGCTTCGGCAACAGTTACCAGTAGGGTCACCCGGGACGGAAACCCCTAATAGTAGCGAGCCAGCACAGCGCCGGAATGAGAGCTCAAATATAGCTAGTAAGCACTAGAAAAACACTTGTCCCAGAGCCCTCCGCTTCTCGCGAACTCCAGGCTCTCCACAAACGGCCTCAGCCGGCACCGCCCGAGCTCGTCGGCGCCGCAACCGACCAGCGGCACCACCCGGTCGTTAACAAGCACACGTACCATCTCCTCCGAAGAGCCGCACCTCATTTTCTCCACGTACATACGCGCCCCAAACGGCACCAACCTGCTTGACGTAAACCCCTTAGTCTCTGACATAGACATCCGCTTTGTTTTAGATAACTCTGGCGTTTTACTATATAGGCCTAGGGCGCCGTAAATACCCATCATATCATTATCGTGGGTAAAGTCGGCGTATAGCTTCCTGTTAAGTGGGAATGTTGCTGGGTCTGAGTTAAGCGTTGAGTTGGTTGATGTATGGTCTACTACAGGCTGCTGCGTTAGACGCGCAATAAGCTCATTAGTAAAACCTACACCCTGCGTCGGCCCAAGTGGGTTTCCTGCGTGAAAGCGGTAATATTTATCCAGCGTCTCATAGTATTCAAAGTCCTTGAACTCCTCTAGCGTAAAGAGGTTACAGAATTGTGACATAATTCCGTCAACTACCGTGTTAAATGGGCATAGCTCCATTAAGGCAAGAGTGTCTGCAGCCGTCAGGTCTGCACCAGGTAGGTTCTTATTAAGCCGGGCCGTAATTGGACGTGTAAAGATATCACGCCATATAGCCCGCGCCGCTTTACCAGAGCTAGAGTGTATGTCATCCTCAAAGGCAATACAGAGGCCGTGCTTCAGTGTGTTATTAACGCCCTTAGCCTCAGGGATGATGACCATGTCTTGGTTGCCCACTTTGTAGCCATTGGCAATCTTGGAGCTGTGGAAACCTTGCTTCCAGTTCAGGGCAGATTTAATTACGCGCCTCTGGCCGGCAACTCGAACAAAGGGTTCATTTACAGCAGCAAGCGCCTGGTAGCGTGTGTAAAATGCTTCGCCTGAGTCGATAAGCTCTCTCTCACCAAAAGGTGTGAGTTGTTCAGCGCCTAATATGTACTTATAGGTCTTAATGAACTCATAGCCTTCTCCATAGCTAGTAACGCTGGCGTGTATGTGGTTAACTAGTGCCTTGAATTTTGCCGCCATGACGCTGATAGGATCCCGAGCGCCGTGCCGCGATAGGACCTGGGCGAAAGTGATCTTGCAACCGGGGGGCGTAGCAGCGCTGATCTCAGATGGGACTGAGAAGAAAGGTGAATAAGGGCCCCAGAAGTGCTGGATGTTCTTGACATTGCTATGGCTGTGTGGTGCCTGGCTGCTGATGGAACTAATTGTAATGTGAGTGTTCAATTCCGCACACCTAAAAGACAGGACTCACGTGAAGCTTAAGGTTAACAAGAGTAGGGTAGCAAAAGCCATGGCGACAAAGGGTGACAACTATGAATTTGGAGGGTTGGCGTTTCTGGATTGAGATGCTGGCCCTTCTCGCCGTCCTCACCCAGGATGGCATTATATTTGTATACCTTCCCTACGACGAGATTCCTGATGGATTCGTATTCCGAACTAGGACAGTCGGCGACACCGATCGCAGCGATTGAGCCGATGCTAAAATTAGGGAAAGAGGGTTCAAAGAAGGCAGAGTGGTTCTTGAGTCAGGGAACTTGGGTGTTGCTAATGACCTGCCCCTCTTTCTATTATGCTAGCACCAGCTAAAATTGTAGTAGCATTGTAGCTTTCCTAACTAATAAGAAGGATATAATGAAGAAGTTTAAAAAGAATTAGATTATACTTACTTATAGAGGAAAGTATAACTAATTGAATAAGTATATATTAAATCACTCGTTAGTCTATATAAAAGTCTATGACCACTTTACAGGCGTTTCCTTTAACTACCCCACCCTACTTACGGGCCACCCCCACATCCGGGCCATCCGAAAATCCCGCATCCATCAACAACATCACCTTTTTCAAACTATCACAACATTATCTATTTACATCCAAACAACGCTATTTTTTTAGAATACCTTTTTTATCTTATAATAAAGCAATACTTTGAATTCAAGCTCTAACAGGCACTTAATAAAGTGGCAGATGGTTGCCCTATTTGCTAGGCTGCTTAGAAATAGGGTATACTATACCAGTCACTTTAATACCAATATTACAGGCGGCAAAGTAGAAATATTGCCTTTACTTATATAT
>MU846426.1:0-26368 GCA_030867225.1 Colletotrichum caudatum
ATGCTTGAAGCTATCGTGACAAAATTCGATCTATGATCGCGTGTTTGTTAACCTACCTGCTACATCCTATCCCACCCTTTATAGCAACAACTTTTATCTGGTAAGAGTTCTATAGACACCCAGTGCTATTGCATGCGTTAAGCAATTCTAGGCTACATCAGAACCTGTTGCTATCTATCCTGCTACAAGTCTGCTCAACGTATTGCGCAAGAAGCTAGCCTGCAGCTTGTACCGAGTAGTGTAACAACCCACTAGCGCATCCAGTGAGTGTCCTGGAAGTCGCTTGATCAGGGGTACAGCAATGATGGCAACACTGAATTCACGCTGTGTGAGGCACATACACAGTAGAAAGTCGATGTGTGTTATTGAGAGAGATAACTGTAATACAAGAGTTTCTTATTCATATCACTTCTGTGGCTGGCGGTAAATCCACCTTGAACTGTGGAAGTAAGTGTATTGTTTTTTGAGGCTGATGCGCCACTCCGTCATGTCCTCGATGGCACACGATCATGATTCGATGTCAACGTGAGGAGATGACCTCCGCCATAGTGGTTCCTGGGCTTGGTGAGTGTGGCTAATTAGATGGCCAGGGTCCTCCAGATAAGAGAAGATGGCCGAAAAGTGGATTGCTTTGGAAGGGCGATTGCTGATGCTCATGCAACTGAACCCCACGTACCAAATCAGCTTTCGGAGCGTCACGAAAAAAACAGGCCCAGCTGTGCTCTGATGATGTCAAGCACTCCCAATGTCAATGACAATTTAAGTCTGCGTGCATGTTTAGACGGTTTTATTTTGCTACCGTATATGAGAGGCGCAAAACAATCAAGAGATGAAGCGTAATATGAAGGCAAATGTAGGACGGAACCCTTTTGAATTAATCGCTGGGGTTTTTTCATTGACCATTAACAGATTAAACACGCCGAAACGTATTATGCGTGCAAGTATTACAACAGCGGCGACCAGTACGGTCGACAGCTCCGTTACTGCATTCCACAACCACAAAAGACCTCCGCCATTCTGCTGAGGAATCGAGATCCGGCCAACCTCGACCCGAGCCTTTGTCTTTTGATGTTGATTTTGGTTGGGAGCTCTCGATGAGTAGCTTCCGCGGCTCATGACCAAGTCCCGTTCGCCGGCCCGAAATATCCCACCGCAGGCATCTCCAACCAAGGCAAACCTTTGCCGTCCGCAGTGTTCTGCCAGACCGTGTTTCCCCACCAATCGGGAAACTGGAGGTTTGGGCCTATGGGCACGAGAGTCAGTCAGTCATTGGAAGCTTTGTCTGTATTGTCCGAGGCGACTTACCATAGGTGATGGCGAAGAAGATGACGATGCCGCTGAGCGCGAGGCCGGTGTCCAGCGCCGCAGCCAAGACGTAGTTGTACTTGGTCCACCAGGCGTAGAACTTGCGGTAGATGATCTTGTTGAAGACGAGGTTCACGATGTACCAGGAGGAGTAGTTGATACCGGTGGCGGGGGGGACGTTGTACGTCCCGACGAAGATGAGCGGCCAGTTGACCTTGCGAACCAGCTCGGAGCCCGTCCTCTTGTAGACGAAGTACGTGACTGGCGGCAGGATGAGGCCGATCCAGAAGAAGTGCAGCAGGCCGGAGTAGATGGCGCCGACGGAGTACAGACGCGCGGGGCCGACGAGGCCCCAGATGACCGAGGAGGAGAAGACGGTGCGGCCGTTGGGGCAGGAGAAGCCGTTTGCCTGGTCCTCCGTGCAGATGCCATCGACATTTCCCAGCATCCAGAGCGTGACCCCCGTCTGCGTCAAGGCGCCTAGTATCGTAGCCAGGCCCTGCGCGAAGAAGAGCGTGGTCGGCGGGATCTTCAAGTAGTGACCGAGCTTCATGTCGGCCGCGAAATACAAGCCCTGCCCGACCACGTCGGTGCTCAATATCTTGAACATGATGTTGGCGATCGGTTTGCCCTGGAACATGTAGCCTCCGATAAACTCGGAGAGGACGTTCAGCTGGTTGGCGTCGACGTTCGTCACGCCCTGGATCATACCGCAGGGGATCATGTACAGCGCTGGGATGACAAAGGCGAGGAGAACGCCCCACCACGGCAGCCCGGTGTCGTATCCCACCGCGGTACCGACGCTCATGCCGAAGACGACGAGCAGGATGGCAGCCCACCACCACCACTTGACAGTCTTGTAGGACCGCATCAGCCGCGCGTGGATGTCCAGCTTGAGTGTGCCCTTCATGGCGTGCTTGATCTCATCAAAGTGGAAGAAGTAGACATGGGACAGAACACTGTGCCGCGCGTAAGTAAACGGGCTAGTCTTCTTCGAGGTCTAGTCTTTTTCATGGGCGAAACTTACCTCGTGATAGACGCAAAGGAGAGTCCATAGACGAACGCGAATGTCGCAGGCAGGTACGGAGGTGAATACTCGGCGTACTTGTGCTGGTCGAACTCGTTGTTGGTCAGGACCTTGGTCACGTTGTAGGCGACACCGAACCGGTCGTAGACGTCCGCCGTGCAGAATGGCATGTAGGAAGTGAACCAGGTGTTGGTGTAGTAGATGGCCGGCGTAACGATCCAGAAGAACACCACGAAGCCGCCAAAGACGTTCAAAGCGGCCCAGTGAGGGCTCAGGAGGGGGTTCGAATTGTACGCGATCATCGACCAGTCGAAAGTCAGGGGAAACAGGCCCATTCCGGTAACCATACCAAACACCTGGAGCTGGGTCAGTTCAAGTCTTATTGATGTGGAAGTGAAGCTCGTTACCTGGTTGACTGCGAGGTTGTCGGGGGCGATCCAGCAGATCCAGGTGAAGTAGCTCAGCCCCGTCCAGATGAGGCCCGGAAACCAGTACCAGACGAAGGATGCCCCGCCGACAATCATGAAGAATTTGATGCGAGTGATCCGCCACCCGTCGGCAACCGCGTTCGCTCTCGAGTGGAGGGTGCTGAGCAGGGCGACGTTGCTGAGCACGCCGGGCCAGATCATGCTCGCGGGCTTGACCAGCCAAGGGATGGCGAGGCCGGCGACGGCGTATCCGCTGAGCTGGCAGCACAGGACCACCAGCACCGACAAGCCAGGCGGGATGTGGAAGCCGTACAGCTTCGCGGCCTGGATCAGGTTCGTCGCGTCCGCGGAACCGAAACCGAAAGACACGTTCGACATGATGGTGACCAAAGCATGCTTTGTGGAGCCGTTAGCAGGTACGCCAGTCGTCAATGTTTCGCCAGCCTAACCTCTTTGATGTTGAAGTGTCGGTTCGGATTGAACCGGCTGATGGGGAGCACGTTGGCGAGCAGGACGCCGAGCGGGAACGCGAGCAGCTCCGCGACAAGAGCCACGATGTGCACTCCGGGATACCTGAGTGAGAAGAACTGGTTCACACCTGCGCCCAGGAAGACAAAGACCTTGTCGAGGTTAGCCGGCGATCGATGCTACTCGGGCGTGCGCGTGCGTACAATACCCAGAAACCAGGCGCGGAAAGTGTTGACCGGAAGCTCGGTGTCGTCCGTCTCCGGCACCACGGCCCGCACCTGAGGGAAAGGCGAGGTGTCGGCCTCGTAGTCCCCCTCGCCCTCGTCCCCGAGGACCCGGCCCATGTCGACCTCGAGCTCCGTGAGGTGCCCATTCTCGAGCTCGAAATCCCGGCCGTGCGTGTTGCGCGCCGTCTTGGCGTCGAGCTTGTCATGCGTCGCCGACTTCTCCGAGTCGACGTCGTCGGCCGGCGGCGTCGTGTGGCTGATATCGACTGCCATGTTGGGAGTGGTGCTTGGCAATGGCGCGGGAGCAGGAAGCGGCTACAGGAGCCAAGACGGCAGCGCCCGGCGCGGCATCGCCTCTGTTATATCTGGCCCCCCGGCGCAGCTGAAGCGTGCCTCGGCATTCGTTCGTTATCATTCATCGATTCGCCGGGGGGGGGGGGGGGGGCATCAATTCATCCAAGCTACTCGGGCGTTGATAAGCACCCGAATGAACTTTGACAAAGGTTCCTCGAGATAAAGAATCCCTCAAGCATCATGGAACCCCGATTTTCTTACCCATAAACTAGTTTATTGCAGCAGCGACCAATCGAGTTCATCTGCGTTATCTTGGGTCTATCTGGCGTTGCGGGGATCTTATGTCTGTTTCTGGCAGGCAACCAGGGATCAGTCCCTCAGAACCGGGTCCGGCACGGCGTTCGATAGAATACGGAAAACCCTGAAAGGTTTGCCGCAATTCCGAGTGGCGCACTTCTCGGACGATAAGCGACGCCCATCGTCTAGCACAGTCACCAAATGTTGTCAGGCTTGTACTCGACCCGCGTCCATATTAAAGGCCATACACGCTCCTTTTGAGGTGCCGTTGGGTGTCGCATGGACTGGTTTGATTAAGATGCCTTGCCGCGCAGCGCTATTTCGTAATTACGTGTCAGCAGCTTAACCAGCGCGTTATCGAGCAGTTGCGATAAACCCCGGCTTAAGCTAATACAGGAAATACACAGTAGCTATCCAGTCTAGGAAATGACATACGAGACGGTGCCGGTGAGAGATGCCCATTCGAAGTGATCTCTGTGTGTGGGGGTAGTCAAGCGACCGGGACCTCTGCGGCAATCACAACAGGTAATACCAGCCACACAAAGCTATTGTTCCAACTTCACGACAGCAGCCGTGCCGTCTCCATGGAGCGGACAATTGTGAAGCTCGCGATCCTCCACGATTGCCTTGGCCTTTCGGGGGGTGACCAGGGTGACCTTGGTGCATTGGGAAAGCTTGTGGAGTCCGCTGTAGAAGACGGCGGTCTTCTGATCGTCGGCAGAGCTCAGGCCGCCCGCGGCGATGATGACTCGCCCTTGGTCATCAACCTCATAGCTGACGAGGCCGCTGGGACGCTCGTTGCCCTCGCTGTACCAGCGGTAGCCGTCTGTGTAGCGGTACATAGAAGGCATGATGGTGAATTGATTGGGAAACGATTGGTATGATGTCGCACATAGGGGTCTAAATTTACGGTCAAAACGGTCCAAATACAGAAAGGAGGGGGTAGTGTGAAGACGGGCAAATATATACCCGTCTGGGAGCCCGCAGCCCCACACGAGGTGGACATATGATCAGGGGCCCCAGTAGACAAATGTTTATTTAATCGTGTATTGAAATATTAAGCATATAATTATTAAACAGGCACCGGGCCTGCATTTATTAATACACTATACAAATCATTGGCCTAGACACGAATAAGCGTGTGGGGACATGATTGAAACAAGTAGCACTTTATAATAATAATTACTATAAGAAATTGAGCTCTAACCTTAAAGTTGAATCTATAAAGAATAAGAACACCTCTTATTAGCCATCCTTCCAAACCACTTGATGTAAGAGTTCTAATGTCTTGGGGTTGCCGGCTGAAGCAGTGGCTATATATCATGACAGACATTGATCACACAAGGAAGATGCCCACATCCGAGTCCTTCATACGGTGTCTTGCTAGAAGCTGTTGGCTCATAGACTTTCCATTTTACGTCTGTACTTGACAACATCGGCCTCCGAGATGTCGCCTCTCTTTAGTGTCGGCCATGTACAGAAGAATTGATTTCGCCAACATTGAAGTCTCTTCCCTCTTCACTTGGACACACGGCTTCACACCCAGCCGCCATGCGACAGGAGAAGTCGCTGAAACGACGGCCAGCTACTCCATTGCACATATTTTCTTTTGATATCTACGTCCACGTCCAGCACTGCACAAGTGGGTCATGTTTTTTGGTAATTAGTACATTTTATTAATTGCTTATATAATAATGAGGGTATGAGTGTTGGTCTGTAAGATAAAGAGAAACAATACACCGTTTTCGTCGGACGCGGCTCCGTGAAGCCCTATCAGAGGTTCGTGAGACGGACGGCAGAGGTCTGCCAGGAGAGTGTTGGGTATGCCAGAAATCCATCAAGCGGGGGGTGAAACCATGTTTCCTTAGTTGTACATACCCCAGCGTGGGGCGTTGACGATGATGCCGGCCAAGCAACCGGAGATGATACCAGCCGTGGGGAGGGTGATAATCCAGCCCATGTAGATCCAGGCGACCATGCGCCAGTTGATGGAACGCCAGGTCCCGGAGCAGAGACCGACACCCACGGTGGCACCGGTGATACACTGAGTGGTGGAGACGGGGAGCTCTATTTTGAGGGGTCAGCAGCAGGGTAACGGAAGCAGTCGCAGGGCAGACAACATACTAAGGCGGGTGGCCAGGATGATCGTAACAGCGGCGCCCAGCTCCATCGAAAAACCACGTGCCGGGGAGTGGAGGGTCAGCCGGTTTCCAAGGTTGCGCATAATGTTGTAGCCGTAGGTCCAAATACCGAGGGCGATACCGGCGCCACCGAAGCAGAGAATCCAGATTGGGACCTCGGACTTGCTGCCAGACAGGGCGCCCGTGTTCCAGATCTGGAAGATGGTAGCATAAGGCCCGATGGCGTTGGCGACGTCGTTGGCTCCGTGGGTGAAGGAAGCGGTGCAGGCGGTCATGACTTGCATGAAGGAGTAGAGGAACTCGGCCTTGTTATCGTAATGCTGGACGCGGGCGTGCATTTCCTCCAGCTCACCGGTAAGAACGCTCTCTTTCTTTTGCATGTTGATGATGTCCTGGTCAACACCAGACAGGAAAACCTTTTTCAACATCCAGAAAATGACGCGGAGGCTGTACAAGGCTCCCTCGGGGCGGGGGCCGACGATGGACTTATGAACGTAGTCGTTGCTACGGGTAGTCGTGGTCGCGGAGCCGGCGGTGTTTTGGACGACCTTCTTCTCGCCGTCGGCAGAGCCGGACTCAATGTCGCTGGGGGTCCGAGCAGCAACGCCGCTGCGGGCAGCCTTGAGCTCCTCCTTGGTCATGTGGCCGGCGTAGAAGTCTCGAATACCTCCGGCCGCGCCCTCGGGCTGGACGGGGGGCTCGGGGCGGCGAAACAAGAAAGGGCCCTTGAAAACGTGGTACCAGCGCAGTTCCCAGTCATCCTTAACGACCATGCGGTACAACCAAGGAACGAAGAAGATGGTGACGAGAAGACCCCAAGCGGCACCAACACCAATGATCATTCCAGCCGTCTCGGTGTCGTTGAAACCAACCCTGATGGAGCCACCCTTCCAGACAATCAACATGGTCAGGAGAGAGGCAGTTATTGCGAAGTAGAAGGGTACAGAGAGAAGACCCTTCATTACTGGGTTCTTTCGTAACATGATGGCGTACTTTGTGACGGAGAATATTATGGCGCCAAAGGCTCCAGAAAGACCGGGGGCGATGATCCAGGCGAGGAAGACGGAAACAACACCTGAGTCGATGCTGCCGTTATCAGAAACCCAGTGAATGTTCTCAGCACCGGTGAGTGCGACGCCCATGCCGATGACACCGCCCATGATGGAGTGGGTGGTGGAGACGGGGAGGCCGATCTTGGTGCAGATGGTGAGGTATATGGCGGAGGCCGTGACGGCACAGCACATGCCGAGCATGAGAAGGGCCGGGTCATTTTCGAAGAGATCGATGTCGACAATCTAGGGACATGTAAGTCAGTGGATGATCCGACGTCGACCTGTTTGGGACTCTTTGCTGACCTTGGTACGGAGAGTATCTGCAACGCGAGCACCGACACCGACGGAACCGGCAAACTCGAGGATGGAACCTAGGAACATGGCTTGGATGTACGAGATGGACCGGGACGAGACCGAAGTGGCCCAGGAGTTGGCAACATCGTTGGCACCTAGAAGCCCAAGGTTAGTACACATATTGATTGACGTTTTAGAGGTTAAGACGGGATTCGTGGGTAAGTACCGATATTCCACGCGTCGAGAAACGCGAAGATGGTGCCGATAGCGAAGATGTAATCATACTGATGGAGGATCGGCATCTCGTTGCTATCTGGCGGCAGGTAGGCAGACGTTCAGTCCAATGAAGGGGGGTCGAAAATGATTGAACGAGTCTTGGTCTGAGTAGCTCAGGTGCCTCAAGTCTATGCAGACCTACCAAGGCTGCAGAAAGGCTGTTGTTGGCGAAGAAGACAAGGCCCGGTAGAGGATGATGTTCGAGGCGTCGACAAGGCAGCAGGACAGGGAAGATTGCGAAGACGCAAAGAATATATATTAAATGGAGGAGGGGCGATCAAGGCCAGAAGCAGCCCTCCATAGGCCTTAGGACACCGTCTCCCAGAAAAGAACTTGCGCCTTGTCAACTTGCCACTGATGTGGCCAAGAAGGATCGTCTTGCTTGGTTTGTTCCTTGGGGCGGCGTGGGCAAGATGGGGAAAACCACCATCGGCAAAGGCTGGGCAGGACATTGGTTGGCAAGGGCAGGCATTCAGGATTTGCAAAGCGCAGAACGCATGGCAGGGACCCTCGCATGACCTAGAGGCTCGGCGGATCCGTGCATGTACCTCGATCAGATTTCACACCAGTGCCTCCCTAAGGTGCCATGGCTCCGGAACAACCAGTCGAGGCACGTTTGTCCCGTTCAGGAACAGTACGACGGGAACCTTGGACGACGTTGATGATTCTTCAACATGACCTAGATCAGTTACTCGACGAGTTATGCTATTTGAGGAAACAGTCGTTGTAATGCCATCTTGTGATCGACAGGCTCAGGACACCATTATGACTTGGATATTGAAAGTTCTCATCCGTATATCTCGACTGGGCAACGTCTTGTAAGAATGAGAGTGGAGGCGTTATCGATGGCAGAAACCGGATACCC
The DNA here is from genome assembly GCA_030867225.1 of Colletotrichum caudatum. Taxonomy (NCBI): domain Eukaryota; kingdom Fungi; phylum Ascomycota; class Sordariomycetes; order Glomerellales; family Glomerellaceae; genus Colletotrichum; species Colletotrichum caudatum. Next base: position 8,675 of record MU846426.1, read on the forward strand.
ACAGGTCGGGCAGCTGAAGACCGGGCTGCCACCCAGATTCAGTCCGGTTTATCCCACGTGGCTTGGTGAGGTCGTTTTCACAGAAGCCAATAAGCTCAGCACGTCGTCGGAGGCAGATATTGGCACGGCCGTGGGGGGACATGACGGTGGATTGGATCGAGGTGATGAGCTCGTTGTTCCCCGTGAGAGTTAGCAATGGGCAAAGGTCGTGGATAGAACCGAGATGTTGGACTTGCACTTCGATCTCCAGACGCCAGAGCCCCAGGTGCAGTGGGCATTGTAGTGCCCAACCATGGAATAGGTAAGACGAAGGCGACGAAGACAAGGACGGCGGGTGATGTAGTCTGGATAACGTTACGTTGTACGAAACACCAAAGGGCATACAGAGGGAGATTTCAATCCTAGGATCCGTAGGTACCTCGCAAGCAGTGCGTATCTGTGAGCAGCTACAGGTACCTGTCGATAGTTGTATGTAGCTCCTTCCTGCATAGCAGCTACGCTGACAGACAGACAGACATGGAAGGACGTCGGCGAGGCGCCTTCCCCAAAGAAGCGACCGAAGCACCGCGGACGACTTGGCGCGCGCCAAGCGCCAAGCGCCAAGCGACCTTGTACGCGGCAGGAGCCACTCCCCTCGGCGACTGCCAAATCATGCCTGCCGATTCCACCACGTGCTGGTCTCCGTCCTTACGTGTGGATGTATCGGTGGCATTCTTCCCGGCCGCATCTCCTCAGTCACTCTCTTCTTCGACACCACTATCGAGTCCCCGACGCCCTCGTTCCCCCAATGGTTCGGATTCCTATAAATCGTGCTGCCTCCGCCAAGCAGCCAAGCGGCCAAGAACCCTGATTCCTCCCTCCAGCTTCGTGCCGCTTGCTCGAACCCGAACCCACCTTCGAATGTCAGCGCCATCAGGCTTTGACTGCACTTCGTTGAGGCTCCCTTTTGCCGCTTGCTGAGCTTCGCCTTGTTGGTTCCTTGCCCCAGCAGCGGGAGCTTCTTTCAATGTTTTCCCGATCCAGATACATCCCCGGTTTCCTCTCACCTGAGCTCTCGCTGCTGACACCCGCAGTTCCTCCCAATCCAGTCAGCTAATCAACCGACCTCTTTCTTGCCTTGGACACGAAAGGCTGACGACGATTTTCCCCACAAGCAATGCCTCGCCCTCGTTCCAGTTACTGCGCCTGCCCGGGCGGCCACTCGAGATGAACCCTGCCAGTTCCTTTTTGATATCACTGGATGGTCCCTGTGGACCACCTACCGTCACCCCAGTATTGGCTGCCACATCTATCAAGAAGCCCGATAAATTATCAAGTCGATTAAATCCTTAACCGTTGACGAATCACGTTCCCGCACCGAAGCTCGTGTTCTTCTTCCGCAGACCAGATCTGCCGGAGCTTTCTTGTTGAGCTGTGCGCTCTCGATGAATACTAGCTCTGCCGGCGCCAACACCGTCCGAATGCCTCGTATGTCTGCCTCAGCCAGGAGCCTTGATTGCTCAAATTCACAAACCATTGAAGACGCAATTTGACTTGATGCTGGTCAAACGGAGCAGCTCGCCTTCAGCGTCTGTCGTATGGAGGTACCCGAATAGTTTCAACATCGTGTTTGTCCTAACCAGTCAGCTCATGGACTCCCCCGCCGCACCCATCCCGACTTGACCCACTGCCGCACTTGATTCCCTCACGAGTTCGTCTAAGTGGCTCATCATTTTTTGGCTATCAAGTGAGTGGCCGCTCATCCCGATGTCCAGGAAAGCGAATACCCTGTCAAAATCACGAGTTTTTCGGGCGTAGCCCACACGGTAAATCGTGGTATCGCGCCCTCGCCTGTGCATTTGTATTGGGGATACTTTCGGCCTACTGCATTGGCAGGTAAACATTGAATCAACGGCGGCGACAGCTGCATTCCCCTGCAGGGTATAATATTCCACCATCCCGCGATTCTACAGGTCGGTGTCCATTACGGCTAGGCCGTTTTGCCGCCCAGTCTTAGCTTCCACATGCTCCGAGATCACTGGCTAGGGGTCAAGACCGACAAGTGAGCTCAACGCCTCTCGCATATCTTGTTCACCACACATGGTCGGGAGTATTGACCTTGCGGCTGTTGTTCTCTTCCCCCCGCAATATTCCTCCGATATTCGCTCTCAGAGGGAAGGACCAAACAGGAAAATGGGCCGTCTAATTATTCACGGCTCCCCCCTCTGATAACTGCAACCTGACGTGGTGCCATGGTTGGGGTTTTTTTTTTTCATCCCCCGGCGCTATCAGTGGGCCGAAAGGCCACCAATCATTTCTGGCTCGCCTGGATATGAATGACTTTTCATAAATTCTGTTGATGCTCTCAATCCCCAATCCCCAGTAGTCATCTATGATGCGAATGACCTAGCCCCTCGACGGATGACTGCCCTTTCCAGACATTCGTTAACCGCAATGGCGGAATGACGAAGAAGATCTGTTGCCATGGATCTCAGACACATGACGCATGCGGTTTAAGCATATCCGCACATTTTTGTAATTGTGCGCCTAGATTCTCTGCCCGGATGTCACACGGGTTATTGCTCAGTTTCTGTTAGCCGGGGATGCAGCTCGCATTGTGGCAGCGCAGACGGGGCATGCTTCACGGCGCCGAGTTCGGTGATTCTACTACGATCATTTCTTCTTGCGCATGTTCCTGTGGGGTCGGCGTCTATCAACCTTGCAACTCGGCGACCTCCTGTAGGCAACAGCTTCCTGTAGGTGGAGAGACATCCGCTCATAGACGACAGGCCCCGTTTAATCTCCACGAGCACCTAAGCATACTTACAACGATTGAATGCTACTGAACTACAGACGGTAGATCTAGTATCTGATTGGGTAAACTGCGAATGCTTCCCGTTGAGTGCGAGGTTTGGTACTATATCTATACACCTATTCAGCCTGCATCGAGGGAGGACCATGGAGTACGGGCATCATCGTCCTCCCGTGGAGCATGTATCTGCGGACAGCTACGAAGCCGGACCCCACTAGGAGAAACTATCCCAGGAGGGATCATCAACATGATGCATCCTCTCGGGGTCCATAGAATCCTTTCAACATTATTTCGAAATCCTTCGTAATGACTTCACCAAGATCTTCGGTAGCGTTGATGGGAGAATAGGAGGCAGTCTCTGAATCATGAATAGTATAAATATCAGAGTTAATGCTTCTACAGAACTGAATGCTTAGTCCATCTCACACACACTCTCACACACTCATCAAACATACATACAACGCAGCCGTCAGCTCTCTTTCATAACACCCTATACAACGAAACACTCACATCCAAAAGTGCGTCTTCCATCTTCTTCGTTTCCCCTCCCCCTTTCGCCGAAGAACACGAGGAAACGCTAACGCTTCGCAACAGTCAGCCTCACTCCCGCCAAAATGCAGACCACCTTTGCCTCCGTTCTCGCCGCGGCCGCCGTCCTTGCCTCCACCGCGAGCGCCTTCTCAATCACCAACTGCGTCACCGGGCAGTACAAGAACTTCGGCGAGGCCGGCAACAAAAAGTGCCAGAACTTCAACGCCGGCAACTCCCTCACCTACGACAGCAACAAGGGCCTGACCCTGACGGCTTTCCAGGGCACCGACTGCCAGGGCGCGTCGTTCCGGACCACGGTCCAGAACGCTTGCCAGGGCGCTCCTTTCACCGTGCTGTCCGTCATCGCCGAGTAAGCGGGCGTGTGGCTTATATGGCCAACGCACAAGAGCTTGGGGGGGCATCTCCAGGCCTCATGTGATTGGGTTAGTGGGTAGAATGTTATATAAAGCTGTCTCGGTTCAAAAGTAGCTTATAAGAAGGACTTTGTGGCCCATCATCACTTTTCCATGGCTGTAGTCCACCCCGAATACATCGCACGAACTTTTTCAAGCTACCTTTGATTGACTAATTACCCATGGCTCAAAGTTCAATGTCACTCATGGAGGCATTGAAGGTTATCAAGGTGCTTGTTTTGTCTCTCTGTGTTTCTTTCCTGCTTTCCTGTTAATACTGGTTTGTTTGCTATCATACAATAACAGGCTCCATGAAGCTTACAATCATGATACCCGTTCCAGTGGTCTAGGTAATCCAGACCAAAAGTTGATAAAGGTTTTGTGAGTTTGTTGACTTTTTCTTACCAGTCAAGTTTTCTTTCCAATGGCAGGAATCGACAGTGACTGCGCCCTAAGCCTGCATGCGTGTAAGGAGATGGCTTTCCAGGGTCGCTGTACCCTGACGCGGGTCCATTCTTGGTCATTCGAGTTGTTCAGCGTCCTCGGGTCGCTGAAGCGTCCGAAACCCCAGTTTACTACAGGACTTGTTCCAGTTTGCATGCAGTCTGTGGAGTCTATATTTACCTGTTTCTTCTTTCCCCAAGTCGAGCAGACACGATTTCGCGGGTTTCAGTATAAAACCCTGAAATGCGGTTCGGTCAGCTCATTGATATCTTTGACGAAGTTTTTGATAACGGCATTTCTCTGTCCTCGAGAGCCCTCATAGACCTATTCAACGTCTTCTGATACTGGCGGCTCGTTGAGACATTGAAGCGCTAAGTCACGTAATTCGTCATCATGCTTTTGAGTCTCGGCCGTCGCAGTAGCCTCCAGTTGGGCTTAATGATATGCTGTCTGATTGCATTTGTGCTCTTTGGTTATGTTCGGAGAATAAGTCCCCCGCCGCCAAGGCGACTTGGTTTGAATGGGTGCTTGTCGGCTGTGTGGTCCTTAACTCAGCAGATAGAAGGACTTGAGTTTTGGAGTAGAAAACATAGCTTAACATGTGTAATATTGACATGCAACCTCAAACCGAAACCGGTTGCACGTTCTCTTTGTTTCCGCACAGCATAACTCCAAGAACCAGCGGATGGAGTGTATTTGCTGAGACGTTATAGGTGTAGGTTGGAAAATTTGTCGATGATAACGTTACTCCAAGTTTCTACGGCATGTTCGTCAGCAATGATGCAATGGAACTTATCCACTCATAAGCGTTGCTTACGTCGAAGAAGCCCATAACGTTATCAAAACTAAAATATGGTCTTAGAAGGCTAAGCGCGTAAACCAAAAGCACTGCCCCACTTGCAGCGACTACAGCTATCTTGATTAACAATATAAGGCGTGGAGAGCACGCCTTCAGGAGTTCCCGGTTGATGCTGAATATTCAGTGAGTCATATTGATTTTCCGGGGAAAAAAAACATGCCTCCGATGAAGAAAGTCGCTATTCTTGGCGTGAGTTCAAGTCTCCGCTTCCCAAAAGGATGGTGACTCGCTACTGACATATTACAGGGCACCGGTGCTTTGGGAGAAGCCCTCATACCAGCTTTACTGAAAGCCGACTTCGAGGTTACATGCGTCACCCGAACCGGTAGCAAACACGCGGTCCTTCCTGGTGTGGTTGCGAAGACGGCAGACTACACGGATATTGCCGCACTCACACAGGCATTCAATGACCACGACGCAGTCGTCGAAGCCTTCAACCCCGCTGGAGCGACCCATCAGGCCCGGATTCTGGAAGCCGTTCTCGCCGCAGGGGTAAGACACATCATTACACCCGATTTCAGCGGCAACACGTTCCATCCCAACGCCAGGGATATCTTCATCTTCAACCCGAAGCTGGCAGCTCAGCAAGAGCTTGAACGTGTCGTTGCCGAGTCCGGCGGGAAGCTTGCCTGGACGGCCATCGTGACCGGTCCTTGGTACGACTGGGCCCTTGAGAGGGGGATATTTTGGATCAACAAAGCAAATCGTACCATCACTCGCTACGGCTCCGGCGATCAGAAGTACAGCATGAGTCGGCGCGCCCTCAACGGCGAGGCACTGGTCGCTGTTCTGAGCGACCACGAGAACTACCGCAATCGGCCCGCCTATTTCGCCAGTCACACCGTGTCGACCAACCAGCTCATTTCCGCTATCCATAAGCTGGGGTTGACGGATTGGGAGGTACTTGATGTTCCTTTCGACGGGTTTGAGAATAGTGCTCGCGCCCTGTGGCAAAAAGATACCGAGATGGGTATCGAGGACAGGCTGAACTCGAAGGCGTATGCGGCCCTTTCTACCGTCGCCATGTTAGACGAGAATAACCGTTATGGGTCCAACTTTGGAGACAGAATAGAGCCTGGGTGGGGTGAAGGTGAAGAAGCGCTTGCGGATAGCCTGAAGAAATTGCTTAGCTGATTGTATGAACACGTTGGAACTTGCCTGAAACCGAACAGTCTGTGGGCATCTTGTAGAAAAAGAATGAAACCATGGGTGCGTGACGCAGTCTTCCCACCACAATGGATTATTTATGAGTTTCCACAGTAATCAGTGTAACTACCATAGTGGTAAATTTTGCATATTGGAAAAGGCCTGGCGCGCGGGGAAATCGGCATTCAACCGCGCGGGATAGGATATGCAGGGTAATATTGGATACCAGTGAGCGAATGTTCTGTGAGATTTTCCAAGTCGTACCCCTGGCTTTCAATGCAATCGTGTTAGAAGCACTGGAATGCAAAGACTTATTAGTCCTGTGGTTTGGAGGCACAACCCTTAGCGATTGACAACCCATCAAGCGACTGTATATTATCAGGCTGTTTTTGAGCAGAATGACTGGTAAGCATGCAAAAAGGCGTATCTGGCTGCTTCCTTGTATGGGACTGACTCTCAAGGGTCATGAGAGCACATCTGGTATCAGTGACTAAGGGCATCCGTTGGCGCTTCTTGCTGCATCGCGGATAGATTACTTCAGGTCGCGAATCAGCCAAAGCAAGAAAGAAATACCGACAAGCGAGCGAGGCCCTCATTGTTGACCGTCTTCGATTAATCCCTTGCTACTGAACCTCCAGCCTACGCACAGAGCCCAGAAGGGCAGAAAGCATTGAAATGCCGGGTCGGTGGCACTGCTTCGGCCCCACAACCCGGGCCGCCCCGCCTCTAATCAAAGTCCGAGCGCGGGTCGAACGCCGGCGATCACTAGTGCCGAGTTACCTGACGAGACCAGCTGTTCGGACTTATGAAAGCCACACCATCGTGTACGGTTGTTCAAGTTACTCTAGGGCCCTGTAGATTTTGATTCTGTGGAAGCTAAACGCCTAGGTAGACACACTCAATGAACCTGATGTCTTACGTAGCCAGATCTCGATGAGCATCACTTCATTGCGTTTTCAACCTCCTTGGGCCATTCCCGGTGCCTCACTCAGACGTGATCCGCGACGCCACCTACGCTGGGCTCTAGTTGTGCCGTCTCAAAACAGATTCAATATTTTTGTCTAAACCGAATTCCTTCTTCGGTCAACTAGATTGGCCAATGAGGTCGACGATCCAAAAGTGCCGATTGAATCTGCCATGAACAGGTACTTTTGGGCTATTCTGCATTGGTAATCCTCCTTGATGAATCCCTACCATCGTCCAAGACATTGCGAGATCCGTCAATGAAGATCATTCAGCCACAGCTTCGCGTCATACCATTTAGGGGCGCCTTGTCTCGAACGATCAGACAGTAATTTAAACGCGAGTCTTTTGGCAGAATCACAGGCCAGAGACTTTTCTGTGTTCACCATTTAATACCAGGGGAATCTCCATGAAATATTACCCATCTCTTGGTCACCGACCCCATCCACTCTCCACATCTCTCGATCTCACTGCTTGATAGGTTTGACACCATGGCGAACGCATCGACAGACGGCCCAACCTGGGTGTCGCAAATGCAACCATCTGATTCTCAAAATGGCAGCACGCAGAAATTCGCAGACTGCGCCCACCGAACGAGCAAGACGACGAACAACAAGCGAATAATTGCTTGCTGCGATGGGACATGGAACAATTCGTAAGCCCCACGGCTTTGCATGCAGCGTTGAAATACTAAGCGAATACTTCAATAGGAACGAGATTGGAAACGTTCCAACCAACGTTTCTCGTATCTCGGCTGCAATCGCACGTAAATGCTGTACTGGCATGCCGCAAGTTGTGTACTACACCAGAGGAGCGGGCACAGACTCTTCCAAAGTTGGAAAATACCTTGGAGGGGTATTGGGTAAGGGCGTAGTTCAGGTAAACCCTCACTTCATCACCGTACTGCAGTTCTGTTCGTAATCGCGTAATGTTGACAGAGAACTTGTGTTTAGGATATTGCGGACACTTATCGCTTCATCTGTGACAATTACAACCCCGGGGATGAAATCATAATCATTGGTTTTTCAAGGGGTGCTTTCACTGCTCGTTCAGTCTCGGGGCTTGTGTGTAATATCGGACTCCTGAACCGTGTCGGATTGTCGCAATTCGGGGCAATCTTTCACGACTACCAGAACTTCGCCAACTGGAGGCCGAGCACAAAGTTCAACAAGAAAGAGCACCTTGTGGCTTTCACTTACTCCAACTATGAGCGTCTCGAGATATTCAGAAAGGGTTCAGGAAGACGCAGCAACGCTGCCTTGAAAAAAGCGCTTGGTGAGAACAAGAGAGATCTCTTCGAATCCATGGCGGGATGCAAAGAAACCGGTCAAAAAAGGCTTCGGGCTATGGCACAGCTTTACAGAAAGGGACTTGTAGAGGTAAAGTGTTCTGCCCCATGTCTTTCTGGCTTTTCATTTCGTCCTCCCATCAGTAATTCGCCTCTAACTGAATTCTCAGCACGAGATGATCTTGTGCGAAAGAAGATCACACAACGAAGGTGGCCGGACGGTCAATGAATTCGTTCCCACAGAGGTCAGGATTAAAGCAGTTGGTCAGTACAACAAGCTGCACAAAATCGATTTACGAAGGTCGTATCAACTGACTGAGTCACGGCAATTAGGTGTATGGGATACGGTTGGAAGCCTCGGCTGGCCAAAGATGCCATGGGAGAAGTTTCATAAGGACCGCAGCGCTGAAGAGGTACGAATTCCGTCTCCATTATCTGATTCTGCGGTTACCTCACCTTGCAAGAACCAGCTATACTGATAGACCTCAGCTTCGATTCGCAAGTCTTGATGTTCATCCCAAGGTTGAACATGCTTTCCATGCACTTGCTCTGGACGAGTGGAGGACGGCGTTTAAACCGACCTTGTGGGGAATGAAAGACAATGACACAACTCACCTTCGACAGGTTTGGTTTCCTGGCAGCCACAGCAACGTTGGTGGGGGATTCCCTGACCAACAGATGGCATCAATTGCCATGGCCTGTATGAGTCTTCCTCCCAACCGAGCAAGGTGTTATGCGCAAACTGACAAGAGGGCGATGCAGGGATGGCCGATCAGCTCACGTCAATTGGCGTTGAATTCAGCACCCCGGAGATGAAGCGTCTTTTCTACACACTCGAGCCTGACGTCAAACCGCGTGAGTGGGGTTTAGGGAAGATTTCGAACCCGGGAGCCTCTACGTCCATCCCAGACAAGGCGTACAACGCACTCTGGTACCCCTGGCAGAGATTCATGGGAGAGAATACTGTTCTTGGCACCCGGACGCCCGGAAACTACAAGGAAGACGACAGAGAGACTTTGATCACGAGTCCAAACGAGTTCATACATCCCTCAGTGCGCATTAGGTATCTCTACAACGGCTTGGGGCTTGATGACGAGGGTGACTGGGACTGCGCGGCTTTGACCAAGAATGGGTACACGCTGGAGAAGGGTGCCCTTCCTGACCTTGAAGATTCATACCCAAAAGACCCAATTGCCTCTACTTATGAGACGTTGAGTGGGAAAGTCTCTTCGGTCCATAGCGGCCATGCATTGGATACCCAATCTCACAAGGACCACACGCTTGTGGTTCACCAGATGCCTTTCGAGAAGGACCTCTGTCTCCTTAGCCCAGCCAACAACCATTGGGTCTGGACCCGAAATGCCGGGAATGGCAAAAAGACCATTCCAGAGGAGCGGATCGGTATGTGGGAACGTCTTTTCATCGACATCAATTACAAGATGCTTCAGAGACAAAAGAAGGACGAGAAAGCGGCGAAGACGGAGTCGAGCTCTGGTGAATCCAAGAAGTTCAGCTTGAGAAGACTGGTGTCCAACGGATATCAATTCGCCAGGGGGCGATATCAATTCGTCAAGGGGCGGGCTGGTCAAATCCTCAGCAGCGCCGTTGATCGATTGGTTGGTTCATCAAAGAAGCCTATGCCTCTGGATTATCCTCGGAAACATGGGTATCACGACATGATCTCTTGGCAGCGTGGTGACATGACCAAGACCAGACCGAAGAATCCCTGGTATAACGCTGAGATTGAATCTTAAGAGGGGGCGGCTACGAAATGTTGTTTAATTATTAGTTCCATACAGATTGAAAGTCGCAACACAATGAAGGAGCTTATGTTCACGGGAATACTCTGCTTGAAAAAAAAAACCCCATTTGTGACAACTACGGATAGTTTTCTTTCTAATGCAGCTACCAATTGGCCACGGTACCCATTGCGCTCATGTCACATTTTCAATGCTAACTTGTGAGGCAATGAGTAGTCTAGCATAGACTCCTTCACTTCACAGTTTTTTTCGGGTATGTATTCTCAAAGATACGTCGTACTTAATGCTACCTTGAGTACTATTTTCAAGAACCTATGATATAGATTCTTGCAGACCTTAGCCAGTAGCCGCTTCTGTTGTCATTCAACTCAGGTTCTACACCCACATTTCTCAAACACTGGGAAACGAGAAACCTGGCATGAAACTGGCATACGCTCAAACCTACTCGCTGCTAATGCTGGGACCATATGTCGATGCCCAAGCGTCGTAATCCGGGGAGAGCATCAGCTGCTGCATGTGTCGTCGTCGAATTCCCACGTTCCCCCCGTCGAAAATCGGAAGAACCATGGCATTGTTGAGAAGCTCCGAAAAAGGTCGCTCTACATCATAGGCGGATCTGCGAGTTCGTGTTAATCGTACGGTTGTAACCGCTATTTCATCAAAACAGGCAGTGGCAAGCTTACACTCCAACCGCGTTGATGGCATCAGTCACTGCCTTGACAGCGGCATCGCTGCAATAGATCTTGGCTGCCAGCGCCAGCTCACGCCTTGCGTTGTAATCGCCCGACCCATTTTCCAAGGCGTGGGCAGCTTTCCACGTCAATGCTCGGCACGCCTCCGTCTGCATCTTGATACCGGACAGCAGGTCGGCGACTGCCTGCCGCTCCAGCAGCGGAACCTTGCCTCCGCGGGAGTCGCCTTTGGCGAAGGACAGGGCGGCATCGAAAGCTGCACGCATCAGACCAACCGCCATGGCACCGACGAGCACGGCGCTGCAATCGAAGGAGCCAGACGCGATCGCCGCGCCTTGTCCCGGCGGACAGAGGACATTCTTTGTCGGGACGCGGACATTAGTGTATTTGATATGAGGCCCGGAAGTAGCGGTGTGTCCGGGGGTGGAAACATGCCGCAGGACTTGGAAGCTTCCATCGCCGCTGCGCTTGAGGTCTGCCGGGGTGACGAGTATGATCATCACGCTGTCTTCAGGGTTCGCATCCGGCTGAGGGGTGGTAGTCACGTCGCGGCAGACCACACAGGCTAAATCGGCGCCCTTGAAATCCCAGCCTGCGCTGTTTGTCGCCCAGACCTTCTCCCCGTTGATAACCCACTCGTCCCCCTCACGGTAAGCCGTAGTGTTCAGCCCCGGTGCACCTTTCTCGAGGTAGTTTGCTACACCACCTGGCTCGCTGAATACCAGTGAAGCAAGCGGCGCTCCCTGACCACTCAAGAATGGCTCCAGAAACTCGCGATGTTCGGACTGCTGCGTTAGGTTCAATGGAGTCAAACCTAACCCTGTCGAAAAGATGGTAAGAGAGGCGCTCTGTTCCACCGCATCTGTCAGAGATGGTGTCAGCGATTAGTTGGGTAGGTATGTTGCCCCGAACGCGGCTTTGTTTAGTAGATTAGCTGTAGTTCGGCGGTTTCTTCGCCTTTTCGTTTCCCTCCCGGCCCGAGTCGTCGGTTCAGTCAAAAGTTTGGAAAATTCTTACAACACTCTTCAACCAGAATGGCAGCCTCAACCAGCGACCCGCTGGCACCACCAAGACTTTTGGAAATTTGCCCCTTGATCATTCCGCCCGCTACTGCTGTTCTGTAGGTCGACTGGGTAGCTTGGAATCGCTTGTCCTGTTCTCCGTGTACTGCATATTCAGCTCGTGCAGGTCTGAGTACATGTTGAGCAAATCCAGCTGCAGTCTTCCGAATCTGCGCTTCGGTGAAACTGAGGTTGAAGTCGATAGGCATCGTCTTGGACGTCTCAGCGTACTTGTTCAGCACGCGGGAAGAAGGTGTCAGTGATGCGATAGTGGAAGGAAGCGTGTAGATTTCACATCTCCTCAACTTCCAAAAATTACTTTCATACCCTACTCAGATAGCTTTTGTGTAACATATCGATAGTTCCTTGCGACAGATCAACATGAATCTCACGTCATCCCCTTCAGCGGGTCAATTTTCTGCGGGTGTCTTTCTCATGTCAGACGTCCTAGTCCAAGAAGGGTTATCACCATGAGTTCAAAAGTCTTATTAGAGCTGTGATTGGGCTAGCCCCATTAACACCCCGCATGGCGTTCCTCACACACGGCATTGAAACGGTCCAGTCCCGTTACACTAAAGCAGGGTCAGATCAGCATGGCTCAAAAGAATTCCCTCAAGTCCGCGTATTGCGCTAGGAATATTGATTAGATATAGTACTCTACCGTTTCCATAATTATCCCATGTGCAGGCAGTAAAGCTGAGAAGATGTGGTACAGATGCTCTGCTTTCTTCAGACTGTTTCTTTCAGACTCATCATCAACCAGCGCTGCCATTGGGTGTAACAAGTGTCATTATTGCCTGCGTATAATGGCCCTTGAAGGCTTGGTCTACATTAGCCTTGTTGTGTGAATCGAAGTTGTTCAAAACAACGTCTACCGCAATAGTAACGCGAGGTGGCGAAGGGCTTGGGTTAAAACCATCAGGTTCGGATGTTTTGGGCCCCTCTGCAAGCTTAATCTCCTTGGAGTTATATGAGTCGGAAACCGCAGTTGTCCTAGAAGTCCTCGTGGCAGCCCTCTTGGTTCTCTTTTGGATGGCCTTCCTTCCAGGCTTCCTTTCAGGCGTCATTGCAGGTGTGACTGCGGGCTTCTTCGTGGACTCGGTCTTGTCGGATCCAACGGATTCATGTGCGTCAGAGACATCGAGATCATCGCGGCTTTCTTGATAACTTTCTTCTCAGACGTAGCTGCAGACTCATAGTGATCGTATCCGGCCGGGTCGAGAAAATCAAGAAAAGAAACTGCCTTCCTGCCAATCATCTATGCAGGCTTCTTCGTGGACGTCTTCGCCGGCACAGGGCCATCAGGGCCAACTAGCTGTAGGGCAAAGTCTGAGATGACTATGCGGCCTTCCTGTGGTTTCAGCAGAGCCACAAGGTATATTAGTCTGATCCTGATAAGCAGTTTCCTCTTTGTTGCTGGTGAACGCAGCTGCGTTGCGGGCCATAGACCTCGTGATTCTCCGACGACCGCCGCGGATCTTGGCTGAACCAGCCTGGAGACCTTATGGCAATTCCTGTGGGAGACAGATTAGCATATATATTTGAGCACAAAGACTATTTTTGTCTCTTTATTATTTTGACGGCTCCAAAATCGCCGTTATAATAAACTGTATTATGCGCACCAAAAACGGAGGCAAAGCATTCTCAGCATCAGTAGAGGAGCGCGGGCCTTTTTTTCTCTTTTGGGCCTTCCGCTCCGGCCCCATACCGCCTTGAAGGTTCAAGCCATCACCCATGACGATGAAGGTAAGTGTGCCAACATCGAGAGCTGGCATCGCAGGAGTGTATTGATACCGAGGTTGCACGGAGTTGGGCCGTCCCCCCCCCCCTTTTTTCTTCTATCTTTTTGTGATGACAAAAGCGGATCTGTAATTGCCACTACGCAATCACGGCTTATATCACGACACACCCCCCCAGGCTTTTGACGCTACTTTATCGGAAGGCTGGCTGTACACACTCTTTAAACCTTTTAATCGGGTACATCTCGCCGAAGTCTAGGTGGTGGTTTTAACCGCCCCGAACAGTGCTTGAACCTGGGCCCTCTGGAATTGTAGGGGTATCTAATATAACCATGCGCATACCATTAAGGCACACAGAGGTCCAGGGTAGAGCAGGCTCATAACTGTGATGACAAAAGCGGATCCGTAATTGCCACTGCGTAATCACGGCTTATATCACGACACTTTTTCTCACCGAAGGTGATTGTCATTGGGTCCAAGACTAGAGATTGGGATTAATAGGGACGGGATTCATTGAAAAAGAGAGTAGTTCTCTGCAATGCGGTCAAAGTAAAGTTCCCTGCTGCCTCAGTGAAGCATGGTTTATTCAAAAGGTATTGATCGCGTTTCGAACATTATCTTAATCGAGTAAAGCGATCAGAACCCGTTTGTTTAAACGATTTCATCCTCTTGAACGCAAACCTTTGGTGGTAAACATGGTGCGTTCCGTTACTCAGTGGAACGTCCAGCCATGATGTTGCTCTATTCCAAGATTGAAAGCATTGGATACTAGCCGACATATATTCATGGATCGCAGATGCACAAGTTGATACTGGTAAAAAAGAGCATTCTATTCCGCATGTTGAATCGGATTGTTAAGCTCACTATGCTATCTGTAAATGAAAATCAAATTATTGAAATTCAAACCCAAAAATCAAGTCTTCCTTATTATGATGTCCAATGTCAGGTTTCCGTCAACTGCAGTGAGAATGCAGGGCGCATAGTCCAAAATCCGGGTTGACACATTTGACTTGCTAGTCCGAAACTATTGTGTTCTGGCTGATCAAACCACACCCGGGGCAGCACCCTGGTAACTGTTTATCGAGACTGTAATGGTTCCCTTGAGGCGCCCAGCCTCAACATTGAGGTCGTTTGCTCTGCTCTGCACATTGTTGATAAGGATGAAGGCAACCGTCTGATTAACAAGGTTAAAATCAGTTGTTCGAGACGCACCGAGCTCGGCAGCTAGGGGCTTGTTTGAACTTACATCAACGACTGTCTCAATCTGCCGTAAGACAGCCGCAACAGGCTGGCCAACGAGAGGGACAGTTGAGAACAAGCCAGCTTTACCAATGAGAATGTTAAGAAGCACTTGGTGAACGCGGACGAATTCGCGGAACGCCTCGAAGATGGCGTCAGATTGGGGACCAGCAGGAACGGGAGGCATTGCCTGCATCGCCGGAATGGCAGTAGTCGCGATGGTGACGATCTCTGAGAATCCCAGAATGATTTTCTGTCTTTTGTTAGTGACATACTCTCAACGTGGACTAGTGAAGTGGACAGCATGAATACGATCAAGTATTATAGAACTCTCTTACCGGGAAAGGGCCTTGACCAATGATAATCAAAGGGCCGTTGACGATGGTGATATCCTTGGCCGGCGCTTGAAGGGCTTGGGATTTCATGGTGAGCGTCTTAATGTTACCAACAACATCCTCAGGCGTGAGTTGAGAAACTACGCCGCTGCAGTGAGTAGCAAGAGCGACGACTGCGTACTTGAGAATAGAGAGCTGCATATTGCTGGTTGTAGCTAGGAAGCTTGGTGGGAGATTTAGGTATGGAGATGTTAAATGTAGGTTAAGAAGATGAGAAGAAGCTGGATGCTGTTGTGAACATTATGCTGATGTTGAGCGGGAGACGAGCTGATTCTTATACCTGATTCACCATACTGAATTCTGATATTCGTAGCGTGGCTCTTAAGATGAAGTGACTATACCGGGTCTCTCACCCATTTGCTAAGTTGCCAACTCTCTCCTATCAAATCTGCCCAGTGGACCGTAGACCGGTTCTTCTTTCTAACTGCCGAGCTTAGATTTGCCGAGATCCCTGACCAGAAGTGATCAGCGAGCACCTGGTGATGATTTACGACTACAGTTACTTCTGCTCACCTGATTCCCAACAGAACCCGCTCAATGACGCACCGGATGAATGGAACGTTACCCTTGGCATAGTAACTAGGCAATACTGCTATGGATGTTAAGAGAGGCGAGGCCAGAAGCACTCGGGTTCCAAGACATGATACACTTTAGCTCACGAATGTTGAATCCCAAATAGGTAAACCTTTGACGGTCTCTCCCTGCCGGAATCTTGGCAGTTGGGAATACAGGACTAAAACCCCAGTCAATGTCCAACGAGAGACCGAAATGTCTCGGAAACTGGGTGATCAACATTTCCATGCTTGAGCAATTTGAAGAAGACAATCCGGAATGCTGTTTCGGGAGACGACCCTGTCAGTTACTCTCCCTTAGCTCAAGTCGGCGGTTAGCTAGCGCGTCTAGATGACAACATGATATGTGAACCCCGGCAGCAACCTGCGCACGGCTGAAGCCGGCCTGCGGCTTCAATATTGGACGCCGTTAAAGTAGCCGCGGGTTTTGGCGGAGATCTAACCAGGTTCGGTGGAAGTGATCTAAACTAGTGCACGGGAGAGACCGATCCCGAACAGGGTTCAAATGCACGTCCACTAGTTTCCGTTCCTTAAATTCTAAACAGTCGCACTAAGCTCCTATATACATCACTAACTATGATGTTCTGGGTTTGGACAGCTGCACCAAAGCTTCCAGTCCAAAGTCGGCAATGTTTGCCCAGCACACTGTGCATCTGAGACAGAAGCATGCTGTTGGTAAATTGGTTACCGCTTCAGGCTACGGACGAAGCCGAGTGGGACGGATGTCTAAGATGGAAAGTCAGGGATGAGATGATTCTGTGGACCGTACCCGGGGCGTGGGTCTTTGAGAGCAGCTTAACAGGACCCAGAGCCAGGTCGTTGGTTTCGATGCTTTGTAGAATGAATATCGATCGACGGTCAGGCATTCATTCGCAGTAAGCTGCGTCTCTTGATGATCAAGGCACTTTTGTCACCCAAGTGACCTTCTACTGGGGTTTAGTTACTACGTGTATGGGCCGTAACGGAGGAAACAACTCACTTGGGAACCAAATTTCGACAGAATATTGAACGGAACTTTGGCACGTTAGCAGCTGCAACACGAAGCTAGACGGATGAGGTGGCTCCAAGATTGACGGTAAACCCACGCATACTGTAGATCCCCGCAAAGGACAGTATCTGCTGTCCACATTATGCAATGTATGCATTTAGGTAAGATCCTTTCCTAATAAATTGTTAATACCACTCAAGTATTGTGTGTACGGTTTAAAACGGTGGCTAAATAGGTAGGTCAGCGTTACAAACTAATATGTGCCCGTCGACGGTTTAGACCTGCGCCACTAAGGCGGTGGGCGCAAGCTCCCGGGTCTACACTCAGAATATCTCGGTGGCGAAGTAGATTATCTAAGCCCCTCCAAGCATTTAAGGAGCCCAAACGTTTGTGAAGCTAAGTAGGAGAGTGGTTGGATTTTTTAATGCACCCCGACGGCGATTGCATAAGTTGAATGTGGCTTTACACACGTCCCCACTGCGTCAGATGCACCACAAGGAAGCATGTGTGCTCCACAATGTGTCTTCTGCAACAGCTATATCGATAAAGGAAGGTCATGACATTATAGATTCAACAACTCAGTGTGAGGGCAATGTAAATGGTGGCTACAGAGCTATAAGATCCCAGCGGGTGTGTGAAAGCAAATCACAGCGCAATTCTGCATTCTTTGGTTATGACGCTAATATAGATATTAACACATAGTGACAGACTTTTAGATGAACCAGTCACACCATCTTTCCAACGTATTTATGTATCATATGTTCATGCCTTATCAATGAACTCCGTTAATGCTTTTAAACAATGGATTCTTGA
>MU846427.1:7873-26327 GCA_030867225.1 Colletotrichum caudatum
GGGGGAAGGTCGGAAGATAAAAGTGCTTGTAAGAAAGAAAGTATTGTTGACCTGGTGTACTTACTGTTATTGCTTCCCAGCATGTGCGCCAGGAGTCAGATACTGGTCCGCTCAATTAGGGTCGGCCACTTCCCCTCGAGAGCAATGCATCTTGTTCCGGCTGCCACACCGGAATTTGCCCTTTTGCGGCTTTCTAGCGCTGGTTGGTATATTGACGTCAGACATTCGCGAAGCGTTTGGCTCGCATTCCTGTCGGCTGATTGTTGTCAGTTGGTAATCTGAACTCGTGAAGGTGACGACTATCTAGTCATTCCTCCTCGTACTCTAACATCCCATCCCAGCTCGCTGAAAGGGGATAGTCTATAAAGGAGCTGTTTCGGTTGAAAAATACACCCGTTGGAGCTTGGTAAATCTATCCTGCAGGACACTGCTCATGTATGCAACCGACCTTCTCATACGAACCAGCCCTTTCTCGCCCATATGACGCCGCAACTGCAGGTACAACAGGTAGTGGGCGTCCATCTTTTGACATGGAAGGTCAATGCTGGCTACGAGGAGGGCGAGTTATGGGTTGTCAATAAGATGACGACCGGACACCCAAAGTGGGACATACTCTGTGACTCGAGCCGACAAGCCAGGCCCGCTGGCCGTTTTCTTAATGTTCAAGCTGCCATAATCGGATTCTTAATTCACAAGAGCATTCGTGCCCTGGCTGAAAACTTGGAGTCCATATTCACTCGTTCTGGCCAGAAAACCATGCTATTATTCCCCACCCCTCTCTCTGCGAGACGGTGCCCGGCCTTTGTGAGAAGGCTTACAGAACAATCCATTGCCACTGTGGCTTCTGACAGTGACTTTGAGTTGGACACATCCAAAGACGTCGCGCTCCTGCCGCGTTCACTATAGACAATTGCCTTAGCAGTCGCGTATTCCCCTGGGGTGTTCCCCGTTGTCAAGCAATGGCAAACGAAGAATCGCGGACGTCATGCCGATGTGGAAGCAAGCACCCGCTCGCTGCCCATAATGGGCGACAACTCAAGGAATCAGAAATGTGAAGTCTGTTTCCCTGCGGTATGAAGGTCACCTATAACGCTCACTGGGCCAGGAGCGATGTGGAATCAATCAACTCTGGATTTCCCTACGTGGATACGCTCAAAATCCTGCAAAGATTTGACACTGACTATCTCATCTACGGCCACGTTTCGGAATAGAATATTAACCATCTTAAAAAGCGCCTGGGAACTGGTAAGCACTTTCTGGTACTCTCCCACGAGTTCTCTGGCAACCCTCCCTTAACTTGTCCCCCTTGTTCCAATCTGGCGCGTTTTCGCGGCCTAGCAGACAGGTTGACTTGAGCGTTGTTGTTGACGAGACAATTGACAGCCTTATCAACATTGACGTGTTGCAGTACGCCGGTATAGTTATCGTTAGCCTGGCCAAGATTTCTCGGGAGGCTGCAATGTTATAAGCGGTCGTGCCATCCGAACCCCGGCAGTAGCCTTCATCATGCGCCTAAGAGTGTATGGGCTGAAGAGGATCTCGAAGACACGTACTGGCCTGAAGACATCGTCTACATGAAGCGCAATAGCCGTGGTTATGCGTCACACATAAAGCGCATGGATGGGAATTCCGAGGCAATCTGCGATATTGTTTGGGCGCACCCGCTGGTCAAGCGTATTTCCTATACAAAGCTAAATCCAACGAGGTCTAGTTATGGAGTCTGCAAGCTACCAGGCGATGGATACGGCGGTCTTCTCTTTGTCACATTTCATCAGAAGGCACACGCCGTTACACTTTTCGATACCATCAGGACGGCCAAGGGCCCCAGTCTGAGGAAACTTCGCATTTCACGTCGCCTGGTGTATTCCTTACCAGGAGCTCGACGGGGCAGCCGGACTGGGCGTCGACCCGGGCCTAATTATGGGGAGAATCCGTCTCGAGGAGACGGACGAATTACGTGAGATCTTCACTCAGGCCTTGGAACCTTCGAGAATGAGACGGGTGTTCGAACCGTGCCGCAAGGGTGATATGTTAACGGTGATGGCTGTGAACCACAGGTGAGCCGTGTAGTTGCACAAAGTTTATTGGAAATGGCACAGTGGTTCTATTCAGTGTGACGGCAGAGCCTCTAGCATAAATTTTTCAACTGTCGTCTTATACTCGCGTTGCGACTGCCAAGGGTATCTCTGGAAATTCTATAGACAAAACAAAACCAAAGCAGACCAGCACCTCGACCTACGACGGCCCCAGTCACATAACGGAGCATTCAGAATGCACGTACTCAGGACCGTAATCCTCGATACCCCTTTCAATCTCATTGGCGCGCTGCTTCTCCTTTGCTTCTTTCGGGAAATACTTGCGCATGTACCTCTCGAGTTGAATATCCAAATTATCTGGGAAGTCCAATGTTAGAAAGCTGGTCTCCTTGAGGTGGCGCATAAGCGCCCCAGGAGAAGGAGGAAGATGGTTCACTCACCAGCAGAAGCCTTCATGACGGTATCAGCCCTGCACAGCGGGCAGTGTTTCTCGTTTCGACGTTGAATCTTGACGATGCATCGAATGCAAAATACATGCCGGCAAGCCAAGCGGACGGGACGGTATGCGATAGCGAAGCAAATAGGGCATAAGTAATCGCTAATCTGGGGCACAACGGAAACCAGGTCGGTAGACATTTGAGCACAAATGTCCTTGGCCACAGAGCCGGCCAGCAATTTATCCGAGTGAACTTGGATCGGGAATGTCTTCGAGACACCCAGACAGGTTCGTTTATCGAACTCTGGAAAACCGTCAGTTCTCTGATTCAGCAGCCACAGCACCTGATTGAGGCGACAAGTAGGAAAAGATGAGACCCACTCTTCAGAATCTTGTATATGGCAACCTGGTTTATCTCCTGAAACTGTAGGTTTTTCAGGAGAACGGCATTCAGACGAAGGAATCGAACAAGGGCTTCGCGACTTTCAGCGATCTTAAAGGACCTGGCCAGGTTGCGTCTGGTGATCTCTTCCTGGAACCACTGTAGCTGTTTGGCGGCCGTCTGGCTGTTACGTGGTCCGTGATCTTGTTCATGGGTGGAAAAAAACACCTGTGCGTCCAGATACAACTCAAAAACAGTCCTCCATCTCGCGAGGTCGCTCTTGGAGAGGCGGCTGGGTTTCGTCAGATGGGAGACATCCTGGCGCAGAGCAACAATCTCGAACGCCATGGCCCTTTCCTCTTTAGCCTGGAGGGCATCCAGATTATTGACATCGCTTTGCAGAATATTGAAGAACTCGCCGTCAAAGACAAGCGGAACCTCGATACGTTCATAATGTTCGGCCAAGGCCGCTCGGCTGCGATCTTGATCGCTGCTCGGAGCATCCCATAGCTCGACCTCGGCGTTAGCGAGAGAATCGGCAGAATATATGGATGATGCGGTTGATTCAGAGTCATCTGTGGGCGTGGCAGTGGCTGGAACGAGCTGGCCCGGGCTATGAGACTGGAAAGCAGCGATGCGTTCGATGAGAACGCGAGAGGCCGGCGTCAGCGAGGCATCGATGGCGTTTCCAGCACGCATATGGATCAAGACAGTCAATTTTGGCCTTAGCAAGTTAGAGTTACCAGCGGCTAGATTCCGCGTTATGTCAGTTGAACGCTAATGATGACAATGATGGCGACTGGAACGCCGTTGAGGGAGGAGGGGCGGAAGGTTTACCATTGAGGCGGTATTTGGCGGCCAGTGGCGAATCATTGGCTGGGTCCAGAAGTTGGCGCAAAGTCTCAGGATCAAGCCCGAGATCGCTGAGTTCGCGAGCGACACGTTTAAGGACCTTCTTCAACTGACCGTAAGGAATGGCGAGGTCGATCCAATGAGATGGAAAGTCTGCGAGAGGACGGTATTAGTAGATGATAATGAATATCTCAATATCTAAATAAAATAAAAAACTACCCACTCGCGGGTGCTCACAAAGTCCTCATGAGACCTTGGATCATCCGAGATAACGGGGCAGGGGTCAGGCATGGGATGAGAATGATGTGAGTTTTGTCGGCGCCAATCAGATGTATTTTCCCAAGAACAGGATAAAGAAGAGATTGTATATTCACCTTCACGCCTGAGCGTCTCCTTAAAATCATGGGCGAACTTCATGGCGGACCAAATCAGTGGTGCAAAGGTGTTCGGACAACAGTGGGAATGTGTTGGCAATGTCTAGCGTATTAAAGACATGGTTTTACCGGGATGGGCGAGGTTGAACCGCAAGGTTGATAGTGATGGGTCTTGGATTTTACATAAATAGCGGAGCAGATCCGGTGAAGAAATGCAAACAGCACAGTTGTACTATGTAAAACTTTCCATGCTTGAGGGCAGTACTTAGCAACAAGCCGATGCGGTGACTGCTACAGGTACTTTACAGTACAAGTACGTAACCGGAATCCTTCTTTCCTTTCGCCGGCCTGGCCTGGCCTGGACCCTAGACCGGGCCAGGCTTGTTGTGAAAAGACAAGGGGCAAAGAAGGAGGGATGGACGAAGGGCACATCATCAGATAGTCACACGCCTGGACAGAAAGTCCAGCCTGCATCTCTGGCTTCCAATGTCTTTTGCCAGGCAGGTACCTCCCTTGCGGAAGGGAAAGCCTGTCGCCTCGTCTGTATCCAACTCTTTTGCGAAAATGTGCCAAGATAACGACCTGATTTCAATGAGTACCTACTTAAGCTGATAGATGCAGGCACTACATAACTACATGGGCACATGGGTGACGGCTAGGGCGGCCCTGGAGTTCATTCGTACCTGTCAATACAGGCACGTGAGGGACGACGACTTCCCGAACTTCCCCCACCTGTTCTAGTTTTGCGCCCTTCCCGCCTAACCCCTCTTTCGAGCTGCGTCCCAAAGTTACATGGCCAACTGCCTTGCTGAGAGTCGACCTGGCCAGAACGCTGCAGAACCTACAGGTCCATAGGCAGGGGGTGGTTTGCATCTACAGGCTCTCGTAAGTAGAGGCTTGAATCGTCCAGCCTACTGAGGCAGATCAGAATCCCTCCCTTCGCCCATGTTATCACCCAAACAAGAATTACCCCAACGTAGCCGCAGGGCCCCGCTGATCTTGTCACCAAGACGTATGCACAGTTGCAACTAGTTGGACGAAAAACACACTGTCATACATACATATACACACTAGTCCTGTAGCGCGATCCAGTCGCTTACACAGCACTCTTCTTGGCTTGGCACGTTGGTCCGTCAGGTGAACCTGGAACCCTGGTTCATCCACCACAAGGCATAAAGTTCAACCAGGCTCGAACTTGGTGGCAGCACTATCGCTGGAACCCGCAGTCGCAAGAGAAACCGATCTTTTTTTCCTTTTTCCTTTTCTCCATCTTGTCAATTGGCCGCAGTGCTCTTCTCTGTTGGTAGGAAGAACCTCAGTCGCTTAATTTACACCGTGGTGCAAGATACTTTCCTTCCCCCAATGTGGATGCAAGAGTAACTGGCCTTGTCTTATCAAGTAAAAGTGGTGATGAGGGGTCGCGGGGTCGAAAGCCTGGTGTTGCTACACCGACCGAGATCTCTTGTCAACATGATGGGAGTTGAAACATAAAGTTAGGAAACAAGGATTGAAATGTTTGTTTGGTTCGCAAACGAAAGGCGAGCTTGGGACATGCGCTTTGCTACCGCCTTCGACCTCCAGTTTTGCCATTCGTGATTATCTGCCTGCAAACGCATGACCCCAACAGGCACAACCTTTTGAGTCACCGGCCTCGACCGATGCATCAATTTCCACACCTTCCACCCGGCACCGCTACCCTTGCTTACCTAGTCGCCACAGCCCTTCTCCAAGCGTTAAAGAGCTTCAGTCGCAACTAGCCCAACGAGACCAAACACTTCAATTTCGTCTTCCAGCTCCGTGGTCTCCCCGGCCCGCCATGGGTGCTCAGCAATCCTCTGCCCGGGACCATAGCGAGGGTTCCTCCCAGCCCGCCAAAACATGCTACTACGAGCTTCTTGGCGTTGAGCGCGATGCAACCGATGACGAGTGAGTACTCTTCTTTCCAGTCACCACTGTTCTCTGACGTTTTTTTCCCCGTCTCCAGGATCAAGAAGTCTTACAGAAAACGCGCTCTCGAGCTTCACCCTGACCGGAACCTCAACGATATCCAGAATGCGACCCGTCGCTTCGCCGAGGTCCAGGCTGCATACGAAGTCCTTTCAGATCCCCAGGAAAGAGCTTGGTATGACTCCCATCGCGAGGCCATCCTACGTGGTGCCGACCCCGATGATTCGGACGGCCGCAGCCCCGCGTACAACAACGTCAAGCTTACGTCGACCGACGACATATTCTCCCTAATCCGCCGCTTCAACTCTACCGTCCCCTTCACAGACGAGCCTTCCGGCTTCTTTGGTATAACCAAGGCAACCTTTGATCACCTTGCCGACGAAGAGATTGCCGCCGGCGAGTACGCACCGGGAGACATTCCAGATTATCCTTCGTTTGGCTTTTCTGCCGACACCTATGAAGCTATCGCCAAGCCCTTCTACGCCGCCTGGACAAGCTTCTCTACCCGCAAAACCTTTGCCTGGAAGGACAAATATCGACTTTCGGACGCTCCAGATCGGCGCGTTCGACGCCTCATGGAAAAGGAGAACAAAAAGACGCGCGAGGAGGCCATTCGGGAGTTCAATGACGCCGTCAGGTTCCTTGTAACCTTTGTACGCAAGCGCGATCCCCGCTACCTCCCAAACACACAAACAGCCACAGAGCGCCAGGAGTCTCTGCGCGTTGCTGCTGCCGCTCAAGCTGCCCGATCCCGTGCGGCAAATAAGGAAAAGCTGTCTGAAGTGTTTGTTCCAGATTGGGCCCAGGCAAGGGACGAAGCGGATGCAGGCAACCATTTTTTCGAAAGCGAAGAGGATGACTCAGAGGTGGAAGAAATCGAGTGTGTCGTTTGCAAGAAAACGTTCAAAAGTGAGAAGTCATTTGAGGCACATGAAAGAAGTAAGAAGCATATCAAGGCTGTGCAGCAATTGAGACGTCAGATGAGGAATGAAGATCTGGACCTGAGCCTCAATGAGACGCCTTCTATGCTCGACAAGGTCACATTAATGGAGGACACACAGGGTGATCCCAACGAGCAGCAAAATCTTACTGCCGTGGAAGAGACGGCGGGAAACTCTGTCGAGCCAACATTGCAGCCCCAAGCCGCCGAAATGACTGACGACTCGTCCGACAGCTGGCGAGATGATGAATATGCCTCTCGTGCCGATGTCGAGAAGAGACTCTTCGCGAATGAAACCCCCCATACCGAGATAAGCCAGGGCAGCGCATCAAGAGCCGACTCCGAAAAGCGCCTAGCCGGCTTGGAAGACCTGTCACTCGGTGATGACGAGGAAGGAACTGATGGCACTGGACGAGTTCGGCCAAAAAAGGTTGGCAAAGCCAAAGCGAAGCGTGACAAGCGAGCGGCTCGTCAGGCAGCCGAGGGAGAAAATGCTCCCAAAGTAAGTCTTTGTCTCAATGACACCAATGCGCAGGTTTGTTGTTGACGCTAATTCACCAGCACACCTGTGGTATTTGTAAGGAATCATTTGCCTCCAAGACGAAGCTGTTTACACACATCCGGGACCTCGATCATGCCGCAACTATAGTGACGCCTGCAGATGGCGGCAAGAAGAAGAAACGCTAGATCATCATCTACTTGTAAAAGAGTGCCAACGACCGCATCCGTGACGGCTATCTAAGAACCGGAAGGCCAAATCATGTAACCCAAAGCCAGAATCCCTGAATGCACCCACCCGTTGTTGTTCAGCCTTAGCCTTTGGCATGAGCATCATGTGTACCTATGATGCATGCTCATGGCCTATGACACAGGTAGCATTTTGCCAAACATCCACGGAGATAACTATTTGTCAACCAATATACCTCCATGCATTTGCCAAGCCCCAAACGACTCCATTCGCATTACGCATCAGTAAGGAGTATGATCGAACACGACAGTCTCCCTCAAGCACTCAAAATGGTATCACCATCGTCATCACTTAGTGTCTCCACTTCGTCTATAGCACTCTCTCTTTCGCCCCCGCCGCCTCTCGAAATGGGGTCATGGTCAGCAACATGAATCACTGCTTTGCCCTGTACGTGCTTAACATTCCGCCTCCACTCGTCCCAGTCGTCCTCGTCCAGAATCAGAAAGCCTATGAGCATGCTGGGGTCCAATTCTCTCACATGAAGGCGGCGCAAGCGTCGGGTATGCACCGTATCGACATCTGCTTCACTGTACAGAGAAGGGTCCATGTGGAAGGGGAGCGCGGGTCTGGTGTGGTGGGGATCAAGATAGAACAGGTAAGATCCCTGTGCGCCGATAAAATAATGGGAAGACGAGGGACGGCCTCTGCAGGTCTCATCAGCATGATGCCTATCATCTCGGGAAAGACACCTACCCTGCGATGCCCATAGACTGTGGCATTTGAAGGGCAGCTATCAAAGCCTCCCAATACACCGGAGTAATTTTGTCGATTCCTAGTCTAGTGCCCACCAAGATAAGGGTCGGGTGGAATTTTGAGCCGTCGGGTTTGGCGATCTTCAGAAAATTGTCTTCATAAACATCTGGCCCGTCCCCGGTGGAATACACTCGTAAAGGCTGCTGCGTCTGTGAGTTGGCAAGAGCCCTGTGATACACTTCAGCAAATATTCCAAACTAAGGAGTAGATCAACTCACTGTATGCATCGAGCGGTAGCAGAAGGGCCGAACCATTCTCCAGGATATTTCCCGCATGCAACTGCACCATGTTGAACAAACTGATGGATGGAATACGGCGCCCTTGGGTCGTCAGCAAATAAGGCAAGGAGCTGTCGCTCTTCTTCCGGAGTTTGGCCCCTTCGCCAGTCTGTCGTAGTGTCAGCAAGAAGGACCAAGAGCCCGCCACCACCGCACATTGTGCCAGGAGTACATACCACGCCCTAGATTGATTACTGCCATCGCATTTGCCAACAAGCTCTGGCCTGATCGTATCATGCATCCCCAGCCGCTGTCGGACGAGAACCCATTCTGGTCCACTAGCTGGCTCTTGATGCGCATCGAGAAAGATAGAGCCGATGAAGCTCGAGGGTCTGTAGACTTTGCGATGGCTGGAAATTCCGAACGATATGTCATCCAGAACTTGGATTCGAAATCGTCCAGAAATGCAGATGGCCATCCTCCATCCTGGCCGGAATAGTCCTCATCATAGGCGATTGAAGACGAGAAGCTACTGGATATAGACTCTGGCGGAGTATTAGGCCCTTTAGCATGATATGATGCTGGCGCCAAGGTTGACCCTTGGGTAACGTTTTGTTGCGTTGTTGCTTCTGTGGTATCGGTCGGAGGTGGGGTCTGATTCTGGTCGCCCCGGTCGTCTTTCGCAGTCTTGGTGCTCAGCGTGTAGGAGCGTCCCAAGCACCAGACGGGAAGGTCGTTCTGATGGTCATTGGTGGGTTCGGGATCCCAGAACATCTGGACGATGCGACGATATCGACCAAGGTCTACCGCAGCCATAGCGGATGGCCTTCAGCTGCGAAGTCGAGTTGTGAAATCTAGCAAAAAAGGGTACCCGGTCTCCTTAAGTCACGTACTCCCAGAGGCGTATAGCAAAGCAAGATGGGACCGGTAGTGCTTCAGTTGAAGCTTGGTGGTGTTGCTATCCTGCTCTTCGAAGTAAATGGCAAGGCAGAGATCAGGTGATGGGGCCACGCAATAGACAATAGGCAAATCGTGAGACAGGAACAGTATATCGGAGCCGAGCCGGATATTGGGCGTGTGGTAGAAAGCACTTGCAGGCGATAGGTTGGATGAAAGCTGGTCAGCTGCGAGACGAGAAAGACGCAGGCGGGAGCGGCGAATCAAGGTACTCAACGAGCAAGACCGAGGATAGGTAGGCCGAAGCAGGCACGCCGAGCTACCGTGACTACCTATCTAGGTAGGTGGTGGGTATTGTGAGCGGATGGGCTCTGCAGATGAGAAGGGTTGACCTATACGGATAACGATGTGGTAAGGTAAACTGAAAGGTAGGTAGGCGTAGGATCAAGAGAAAATGGGGGATGGCAGCCTACAATCAGATGCAGATAGTCGACAATTAACAGCCTGATACTTACCTACCTACCCACTAAGCCTGCGGACTGTCCTTGTGACGCACTGGCTAGGCTTGATGGGGGCTTGTGTGCTGCCACCGTGGGCATGTCACTGTACGGTCACTGCGGTTGATTGCTTCCAAAGGGGAAACGTGACATCTACCTTAGCAAAGTAGAGCCTAACACATTGTGTGGAGGAATAGCGGGACTCTCTGTTAGGTATTAGGACAGAGGTACTTGTACCTACCCAGGACCAGAACCCTCTTTGATCGGCAACCAAGATGCTTGTGCTCAGGTACTATGGCCCACAGACAGACTGTAGTTATCGATAAGTGATTTTGGGGAAGAGCCCCGCATCCATGTGGCCAAGGTTACCTTCTCTGCCAGCTTTGCAATGGGTGGAAATCCTTCCCAGCCCAAAGGGGTATTTTTTCGGTTGCCTCCTACATCACAGACACACCAACTGGCCCATCTCTTACCAGGTACCCAGTCGGAGATTCAACTCTCGGCTCGAGTCAATAACAGATACAAATTTTCTCAAAACTCAATCAGATACCGAAATACGAGCACAGCACCAGCATTTCTTTTCATCGCGCCGGATAGGGCATGCCGCGCGGTGGGAAAAGGGGCGGTGGTGCGCGAGCGCCACCACGCAATGTCCCACGCCCACGAAGTCGTGGTTCAGACCGACCTGCCCTAAACTCCTTACCTGGTATCGGCTCTGCTGGTACGTCAACGTGAAATGATCACAAGCCAGTTTCCCAGGCGATGTTAGCGTGGCTAACGCATTCTATACAGGCTTCACTCTACAAGATGAGGCACGTAGCACCGCCCATCGCTCGTCACCCTGGACCAGTGATTCAAGGTTACGACATCGGCCTGTTACCTTCGTCAATATCGGGGCTTCAGAGCCGCTCAAGCAACTAGAAGTGATATTGCAGCAGGAGGAGCATGCCAGTCAACACGAAGAGACACAAGGGTCTACTACCACTCGAGGAGTCGACGTCTACGATGCACGGTCTGATCAGCCCGACGAGCCCGCTTCTACGTCCAAAGAAGCCCATATACCTGATGAAACGCCTACAAAATTCACAGATGACCTAGCGGGATCTTCTGATCAAGTCAAGCCTATAGATACCACTATCGAAATTGCCAAGAAAGAAGTCGACATTGGCGTGAAACCCCACCTACAACAAGAGGTGTTCACAGCGCCGCCATTCTTCCTTGACATCACCGGAGATAAGAACTTGCTCAACAATGTCCCAGTTCAACATGTCGAGCGTTCCCCGTCACCTGTTCCGTCCGATTCGAGCGAGGAAGTAATTCTTTTTAGAGGCCGTAATAAGGCATCTGGCAATGAACAGAAACAGAAGCAAAAGACGAAGCAGAGGCCTTTCAACCTGTGGGGTATCGAATCAGAGATCAAAGTGGTGGAGAAGACTGTCAGGACCAGGGAGAAGGATATCATTGGAGAGTCGGGAAAAGTCCGTGTCAACTTGCCACGGCAGTTCCGACAGGATACAAGAACCCAGAAGCGCCAGGAAGAGGATGATATGCTTGCTGACTACATCGCCAACATGCGTGAGTATGGGGACGACAAAGGCTTGATACCTACACAAGCCTATTCCCGCCGAGACATCGGAGGTTCCCTTAGCGACTCCGAGGACATTGACGAGTCGTTGCAGACTCTCTCCGCTCCCATTGAGGCAGCTTTTGTACTGGGAGCTGACCAAGAATTAAACAAAACGGAGCCGGAAGCAGATATCATGAGCCAGGCAATCGACGCAGAACTGCCACAGAAGGCCCAGAAACAATCGGCCCGAGGCAACACA
The DNA here is from genome assembly GCA_030867225.1 of Colletotrichum caudatum. Lineage (NCBI taxonomy): Eukaryota > Fungi > Ascomycota > Sordariomycetes > Glomerellales > Glomerellaceae > Colletotrichum > Colletotrichum caudatum. The sequence continues at coordinate 19,780 of MU846427.1, forward strand.
GCACGTGTCGACGACGTTACTTTAACAGCTCTTGACACGGACGTCTCGTACCTGGGCTCCCTCGATCAATCTCATGCAGAAGACGCATCACCTCAATCCGAAAAAACCAATCAGGACATAGAGGATGATGCATTTGCCTTAGCAGCAGATCGGTTCGCTAATGAGGTCGACGACTTCGATTTTATGGACTGGAGCCGTCCGGCGCTGAAGCGCAAGGGCAAGGGAGCCAAAGGCAAAGCTCCTGTGTTCGACATTTCGGATTCAGAACTTGAGGGTAAGCTGCAAGCGGCATGGAAGAGCGATCGTTTGAGGAAAGCGGAGAGAAAAAAGGAACGACAGGCTCTCCGTACCCAAGGTGTGTTGGGTAAACACGCCAACACAGAAGACTTGCGTATCAAGTATCCGCACGGCATGGGGCTGGATCAGATCGCTGATGAGCTGAGGACGTTTCTACTGGGCACTCAACCTAGGTAAGCTTTTCGTGGCGACTGCTTAACACCGACCCGAGTATCTGACTGATTGATTGATTTTTGCAGCTTGACATTGCCGCCCATGGATAACCATGCCCGAAAGGTTATACATGAGCTTGGCAGCAAGTTCAACATCAAATCCAAATCAATAGGATCGGGCGACCAACGACGGCCCATGTTGCACCGCACTTTTAGAACCATGAAATTTGCCGATGAGACATTCGACATGGCAATTGCGCGTATTGGCCGAAAGTATTTCCCTCGCAACGATACGGCGGTACGGGCTGCTGTGCAGCGGCAGTCGGCACGTCGTGGCGGCGGGCATGCAGGTGTCGTCTACCGGGACGGTGAGGTCGTTGGTGGATCCGCGCCGGAACTGGGCCAGGAGAACAAAGGGCGTGCGATGCTCGAAAAGATGGGCTGGAGCAGCGGCACCGCCCTCGGCGCGCTTGACAACAAAGGTATCCTGCAGCCAGTCGTTCATGTTGTCAAACGTAGCAAAGCCGGTCTCGGATAGCGGCGGTGGGATGTCGATATTCTCATCGTTTCTCGCTTTGAGCTGTCGAAGCCCTGTCAGTTGGAATGCAGAACTATTAACGCGTGGCGCAAGAGAGGTCGGTTATCAAGTCCATGTGCACGAATTCATTCGTCCGAAAAAACCCTATTCTCAAGGTGTATTGTACAGCCCGCGAACCCCGTTTGACCGTGAAGACATTGCCCCCAAAAAAGCAAACCATCCGTAACGCATTAAGAGACTCCAAGGATATTGGTGACCTTGGCAGGTCTCATCATGACACCCAAATGCCAAGTAAAATCCAATGCCCGAAAAGAAAAGCAGCACAAGCACCCTTATTTCGTGGAAGAGGAGTACTTGGTGACGGCCTTGGTGCCTTCCGAGACGGCGTGCTTGGCCAGCTCGCCAGGAAGGATGAGGCGCACACTGTTGTGTGTTAGTTTACACAGGCCGCGGCAGACGTGGTGTGGAATTGAACATACGAGGTCTGGATCTCACGAGAGGAGATGGTCGACTTCTTGTTGTAGGCAGCCAGCTTGGAGGCCTCAGAGGCGACGCGCTCGAAAATGTCTAAGTGCCACATTAGAAATGGCGCGTTTCTTCTTCTGTGCTCTCCGATTCTGCTTACCGTTGACGAATGAGTTGAGGATGGACATGGCACGGTTGGAGATACCAGTGTCGGGGTGGACCTGCTTCAGGACTAAAATGGTGTCAGCGGGCGTGGCAAACATTGAGCGCGGCGCGAGAGGCGCCAGGTGGGCATCTTTCAATAAGGACGAAGTCGCAAACGTGTCGCGCGAATCACTCACCCTTGTAGATGTAGGAAGAATAGGTCTCCTTGCGAGACTTGGTGCGCTTCTTCTTGTCGCCAGAAGCGGCGGTCTTCTTGCCAGCATCCTTCTTCTCGGGAGCCTTGGAGGCGGTGGCAGGGGCCTTGGAGGCGGGCTTCTTGTCAGCAGCCTTGGGGGGCATTTTTGCGGATTGAGTTGAAGGTGGGAAAAGTGGGAAGTGTTGTTGAGGTTTGGATGGAAATGAGATGCGCTGGTTACGATCGTGGGTGAGGCAAGATGATGAGAGGTGGGAGAGTTGTTGTCGGAAGAAGAAGTCGGGGGGTGGGTTGGGTTTTTGTAGCTGGACGCGACAGGCTCTAGCGGCGTTACTGATTTGATGCGAGGACAGAGTGATTTTGGGGAGGGGTGGGTGGTCAGTGAAGCAGTAGCCCGGGGGGGTGCGCTCGTCTTGCAGCAGGGAGGGTTTGTGAAAGGGCAGCCTTGGTTGGCTGTGGTTCTTACAGTGGGGCCATCCAGCACCACGATAGCGGCTGCCGTACTGGGGCACAGAGAGACGCGTCCGCGCTAAGAAATACGTGCAGGCAAGGTTTGGAAGCCATTTTTATTTTTATTTTCCAATTCGCGTGTCGGACGGGCTGGGGATAGAAAGCAGGCTGCTGAGAGCCAATGACAGCGTTGCGTCTCCAACCAACCTTGATTTTCTTTCGCCCAATTCGCTGTCCTGATACGAAACAGGGGGCAGTTTACATTTTCCAATCAGTTTATTTCCTGGGGGAAACGTGAAGAGTACGTATCACGCAGTAATTGTCGTACGCTGATCGCGATGGGCAGTGCGCGTCGCCTCACTCACTTTTGTAGTTCCGAATTGACGGCTTCGGTCTGTCTCACGAATACGTGTCGCCATTTTGCTTGTCTGTCGTACATCAGGTAGTAGAGCAATCAAAATGGCTTGTGTCGCGATGCCCATGTTGAGCCAGGAGGAGAATCTAGCACGTCTGCGCGCAAGATTTTCACAACAGGCGTTTACGTCTTTTTCGCAACAAGCGACCTCGACTGTAGCAATGAACTGACATGTAATCCGGAATCGTTATCGCCATGTGTGACGTGCCAGGCCTCTCCTCGCCCAGTCCCCTTGACGCGTCCATGACCCATGCTCAGTTCTGTGAGCGCGACGCCCGGCTGTCGCCGGACAGGATCAACTCTGGGCCCACGCCACTGTCCGCGCCATCTCCTGTCTGGACATGCATTTCTGGATCCTGCTCCGGGGTGGCTCGGTTTCTATGATAGACCCCTAGCAGAAAAGGCCAAGATAATTCAGGGGAATGGACCAGACAAACTACACAGAGCTACCAATTCTAGACCGTGACGCGTCTTCCATGACCAGCCAATGTGGGAGAAGGCAATTCAGTGGGTTCGCTAAACTGGCAGCCCCTCCATTGCTGCTGCTGCTGCGGCGGCCGCGGCCGCGCGCAAGGCTGAATCTGGTTTATTTTACTAACTTACATCGTACATCGTGAATGTCGTACAGGGGTCACTGGATAAGGCTATGTTTCTGCGTTCTCCGGATCCGGCGTAACGTGGAGGAGAGAGCATAATAGCCGTGTGAGACCCAGATGCCAAATGCCCGGGTCCGGTGACGCCACATTGAACAAGCCCGCATCACATATTTTGAGCTTAATTGGGCCAACCAACGCTTTCCGATATAAATGATACCCGCTTATCAATCTTCTCTCGTGAACATCATCCCGGTCTTTCGGAGACACCAATCATTCAAGCGATAATTGGTATGACCAGACAGTCAAGCACGATGTGGAAGTAATGAGGGTTCTATAGCAAATTGTAGTGCGCTTGGGTCTCAACAACGGCCTCTGGTAAGCTTGCAGCAACATTCTGAACCTGAGTCACAGTGACGATGACTCCAGTATGGGCGTCCCAAAGTCGCAATATCCCAACAAACCAGTGAAGCGTTGGCCGTTACGTCCATATGTGACTGCTTGTGTATTTTGAATGGATTGGAGAGATGCAATGGGGGTAATCATTTGGGAATGACTTAAGATGAAAAGTATGAGAAAATCAAACCATGCGAGGCACTTGGGTAGGTTAGTATACAAAAATCAGGACCGTCGGGAAAGTGCCTGTTTTTCCTGGCCAGTTGAATCAGGAATAAAGAGACAGGCACAAAAAAAAAATGAAATAAGAGACGATAGGAGGAAAGAACTTGGATTAGTACGCTATGGGATGAGTAAGGACTGCGGGCATCCGGGGTTTTTATTTCCTTGTCTTGCGGTCCTCGCGCTTGCATGGGGAACGATTAGTGTATTTCGGAAAAAGGATACGTACCTCTTCCCGTGGGCCCCAGAGAAAATGATGCACCACGACATGAATGAATTTCTGGTTTCGGCTTAGCGCCTCGTCGCGCGCTGGTGATCCGTGATTGAGCTCCTCCAACGCGAAAACTACTTAACTTCTTGACTCCCCAACATCTTACCTCTCGTCCGTCCCCATCTCACCTTTCCATCTACAACCAACAAACAGCATCTAACCCAGTCGCTTTTTTCGCGTCTCGCAACCAATACCCAAACCCTTCCACTTTCTTAACCCGAAAATCCACACAATGACTGGTGGCGGCAAGTCCGGCGGCAAGGCCAGCGGTTCTAAGAACGCGCAATCGTAAGTTGCTCTTCATGCAAGGCTTCTACGGTCGAGAAAACCGTGATCCATGATCAACCGGTGCTTTGGGGCTTTTGCTGACGCGTCTGTCTCCAGCCGTTCCTCCAAGGCCGGTCTCGCGTTCCCAGTTGGTCGTGTTCACCGTCTGCTCCGCAAGGGCAACTACGCCCAGCGTGTTGGTGCCGGTGCTCCTGTCTACCTCGCGGCCGTTCTCGAGTACCTCGCCGCTGAAATTCTCGAGCTGGCTGGCAACGCCGCTCGCGACAACAAGAAGACCCGTATTATTCCCCGTCACCTTCAGCTCGCCATCCGCAACGACGAGGAGCTGAACAAGCTTTTGGGTCACGTTACGATTGCCCAGGGTGGTGTTCTGCCTAACATTCACCAGAGTAAGTGTCCCGAGCCTTTGTTTCAGAACTGGAATCTAACGGGGCAACAGACCTGCTGCCCAAGAAGACCGGCAAGGGTGGCAAGAACCAGAGCCAAGAGCTGTAAACGGATTTCTAGGATTTGGGTTTCTTTCGTGCTGGTCGGCTGCTTTGGGTTGTCATGACATCGGGGTCACGGTTCAGGTTTCACGGTTGATTTTCACGTTTGGGTTGTACAATAATACCACGACAGGAAGCTGTGGTTACGAATGAGAATACCTTTGAAGATCATTTATTTTTGCTGCATTCGCCTACTAGTGACGTGATCACCTTTGTTACTTTTCGCATTCTCTCTGCGACAGCAGCCTGTCTTGACTAGAGGTGGAGACAATTATTGGCTGGTGTGAGGTGATCTTCGTGTTCGGGACTCTGTTGTGCTGGACGTGAGCCAGGCGCAATTGACTATGGTTTCTAATATGCTCAATTGGCATAATCGACTGCCGCGTCTATCTATGACAATTGACTTCAGCCTGGAGTTACCAGCGTGGTTGATTTATTGTTTATTTTGTGCGCACTCCCCAGTGACAACGAACCCGCATCTTGTACACACTTTGCCCACGCTCAGGAAGGGTATGGGCTACCTCGCCACACGAGCGTAGGGCGAGGAGAGGCGGGATCCCAACCCAGTCAGACTACATTGTCCATGTTACGCTCAATTTCATTCTACCCGGGCGATGCGCTGCAGCTCGTTCAGTTCGAGTCAGTCGAATAAGCCGGTATCACCCTTCGCAGTAAAGCACTGTCTGTCTATGGATGTTGCCAACCATCGGTAAAGGTCCAGTCGCTCTAATCCACCAGAGATTCTCGTGGCTTAGAACTTCAATGGGGGAGGTGCTGGCCACGAGTTAGCATAGAAGCCATCAATTTACCAGACAATCTGGAACACACCATCAAGAATAGGTGCACGAAGGTTGCGCTCATATTTGGAACCTGTGATACCACCATCAGCATTATCATTCCCTTATGGATATATCTCTTGTTTGGGGCGACAAACCACCAGGTGCAGTCGGGTGCACATAAGGTTCCGGGTGCTTCCACTTTGCCAATAAGCTTTCTGTCTGGGCCAAGAGCTCCTGATTGAATTGTTAGTGAACTCGGTCACAACAAGGCTACACCAAGGGATTGGTGGTTGGATTCGAGGCCGCCCTGACCCTCTTCTGGCGGGAATCTATCACGTTTCGGTTCGCCTCGAACAGTGACCGGATGTAGAGTGCCTGGCCTCTCCAAAGGTGGCGATGAACGGCCCAGTCGAGTGCCAACTTCAGCGACCGGCGGTACAAAGACCTGAGAGTAGATTGTTAGCTGCAAGGCTCATTGAGGGTTGGTCGTCGATGGTCGCGGTGTAGACTTACAGTGCCGCTTGGCGGGTCGACATGGTGAAAGCTTGAAATCAAGGCGATTGCTTCCGCAGACAGGTGAGGGCCCTAAGCTAGATAAAACAAGATTACTGGCGATGGCTTGGGTGCAGTAAAAGCGCCGATGGCTAATAAGGAGCTGTCGTCGAGTCCCAAGGGCGATTGGTGGTTCTGATGGTTAGGATGACACGTGACTAGGTAGAAGGGATCGTAGCTAGAGACCGGAATAAGAGATAAGCCGGTTAGTACCTAAGGTTATATAGTAAGAAAACAGTCTACAGCTATATACTATATAAGTATTAAGCTTTAGCTAGTAATAA